>JBBPOM010000239.1:0-35447 GCA_038091455.1 Leccinum uliginosum
TCCACAATGCACAACTCACATACTGTGATTTCCAGAGCAGAATGAAGAATGAATGGACATGGCATCATCAGCATCACCACTCTCTAGCACATTCCACAATGCAAAACTCACTTCCTGTGATTTCCAGAGCAGAATGAAGAATGAATGGACATGGCATCATCAACATCACCACTCTCTGGCACATTCCACAATGCACAACTCACCCACTGTGATTTCCAGAGCAGAATGAAGAATGAATGGACATGGCATCATATCACCACTCTCTGGCACATTCCAAAATGCACAACTCACATACTGTTATTTCAGCAGAATAATTCATGATATAAGTCACATTTTGATTATCTTTGCTCATTGCAGCATTAAACAACTCACGTTCTGTGGTTCCCATAGTAGAATACAATCAATCAACATAAATCTGATTTATATGAATTTATCTCACCCAAAAGTGTGGAAACCATCTTGCAATATCTCTAGGATCAATATCTCCCTTTGGGTGTCCAGAAAATGCTGATTGCTGCTCTGAAATTGATACAACACTTTTCCAAATTATAGCATCTCCCTTGGAAGAAGATTCACTGTTCAGTACTCACTCTTGAACCGCATATCTGATACACAATGCTATGCTTGTCTCCTGTGCACTAACAAACAGCATTTGCAAAGCCTTCTCATTCAGAGCCTCAGCTGTCTTTTCCAACAGTATCTTACACCCCTCATTCGAGTTGTGCATTCCTTCCATGCATGCAAATTCCATGAACTGAATCATTTATTAGAAAAAAGAACAAATACCTTCAATCCGAACACTACTTTTTGGTGCATGTTTCAATTGACAGAGACGTTCCCATACATTGGCATTGTCAAAAATTCCATCTATGAGCCCCTGTGCCTTTGCCTTCTTCTCATCTATTGGCAGCCTTCGATCATTCCCAGTTAGTTTGCCCAAGGCTACCGTCAACAATGCATCAAACTTGGTGAACAACACAATAACCGGCACTGGACAACTTGTGAGCTTGAGCAAACCTTTACTAAAACGTAGTCACCATTTCTCGTGTCACATTCATTAAAAAATATTTCTTCGGAACGTTGAATTGCCCGACCTAATTTATCCATTGGGATACAGTACCTATTCAATATAATTACCAGTTAACGATTCTTTAGACCGTACGTTCCAACAAGTTGAAGCTATTACCAAATGGCATGAATCCGTTTCTTGAGAAACGTCGTATTCGCACGATCTACGATGAATTCCTTGAGACGTTTGACTTCGTCTACAGAACCCGCTTCGAAGCCCTGCGAGTCATGAAAGACGAATTTGTCGTTGCTCCGGAAAATCAATTCGTTCTCAATGTCGTGAATTCCGCGCTAGCATGCACCGGTAAAGATGCGCCTCGCGTCAGAGTCCAATATGTAGTACTAATGTGCTGGTACTCACCCCCATGGTTCCCTCGACCTGGGACAGATCAATCTAGTCGCACGGTTTGGTAACCCAGTCATCTGTATGTATCAAATCAAGTACGCACCTTGTTTCCTTTTCCATCATAGACCTCCGGGTTTTCTGTAGTGTTACAGATCGCGCGGAGAATAGTCGTCTTTCCAGCGTTCGCCCGGCCGATGATGAGGATCCTGAAGCGGCCGAATTTCTCTTGGATGTTTTCGAAACCGCCTGTCTTGTTTGTCGCCATATCTGGATTCCAAGCGAGAGCGTAGTGTCGAAGAAAGTGTGGAACGTAGTGTTGAAGCAGTAGTCACCGTGAGGGCGAGGAGGAAACGGAAGAAGCGGTGTTTCGTCGATCGATCCCCATCTACTTCCGACATCCGACGCTTCGGAACGGCAGGTCCGTGGAGTCCGTACGCTGTTTTAGTTTGATCGGCTTCTTCCGGATGGCATCTGGCTATCGACGAAATCGAGACGAGAATTGCTGCCATTCCAGCCCACTGACTGCCTTAATATATACAGTATCGCAGACGAGTGACCCAAAGAAAGAAATAGAGAAGGATATGTATGAATGCTAGCCGCCACTTCCCGAGTCGAAAGATACCCATACAAATGCCGACCCGGATTTGCAAACAGCTACGAAGTAGTCATCAGTTTTTGTACAATAATCGTCTCAAGTACCCCCATCCGAATCGGACGAGTATCGCATTTATCAATTCATGATGTGCATCATTGATCGAGCAAAGGTTACGCAATAAATGACCGTCTACCGCTGCATTTTACGACAAGTGTTGCTGACTGGATTATCCCGCCGTGGTTACCTTGAACTTCGTCGACCCTCCCGTCGTTTCCATGCGGAAAGCATGAACATCCTGGGTTCTATCCGATCCGGATGCGGCGACCGGCGGAGTGACGAGCGACTATGGTCGTCCACAGATTCGGCGGGAATATTTAAATGTCGTGTCGATGCAAGCGCCATATTGAGCTCAAGGTCGAAGAAATTGTCCTCACGACGAGGAAAGAATGGAAGCTGTCATTGATCGATAGCCTCCACGAAAAGGATTTGTCCGCTTCGTTCCGCTCCGAGGCTGTATGCACCTTGATCTCTCTTGAACAACTCCATCTGGCCATTTGACCTTCCTATACCTTTTTTAAGTTTCACCTCTAGAGTGGACCATGGCAGACGATAGTGGGGGCCAAACTTACTGTGTGTAGACATAGTTGTCGATGATCGCGCATCTTCTCATGATTCGGTCGATCATGCGTGTCTTTTTCGTATCACCGCCGGAAGCACTTCACAAGACGGACGTAGAAGGTTGGATGAGGGAGGCATTGCTAGAAGAGTGTGAATGAAGTCAGTTATATATCTAAATCTAGGCTACCGCCATCGCTGTAGCACTCTTGCCCAACGCAAAGATGATCGACCATGAGAAATTAGACCCACATTAATGAAGCGAAGTTAGCACCTACACAGTACTTTTCCTTTTTACAATGTTCTGCCCGGTGCCCTGAGGTGTGCTCGATAGAATCAAGTCGCAGGGGACAAAAGTCCGTCTGGGGCTGTGACGTCAAGCTGCGAGAATGGTGATAGCATGTGGGGCAACTTGATTCTTCACATTTGTAATAAAATTCCTGGAGCCACAATTCGAATAGTTGTTGACGCTCCTCGGGATGGAGAGACGTGTCAGGAAGGCACCGTCAATCTCCAATGACACATCTTCACCCTGATCTAGGGTCTGTTCCAGATGAGTTGGGGGTACAAATAAGAACAGTCGAGAAGAAATCCTGCGCAAATGCCTGTGGAAAGGGTAAGCGAGTAATGAGAGAGTAATGATACTTATGTAGTACTAGAAGTCCATGAACAGCATAGTAATGAGTAAACAAGAACAAATAACGCGTCTCTCAATGATCATCACCTCAGACCTCGTCAAGAATGCCGACTCCCCCTACCGTCTTCTCTACCGCGGCGCGCTCTCGCTCCCCGATTCCTACCTTCAATTAGACGGCATCGCGTTTTCAGCCCGCCTGGCGTCGTCATCCGCACTGCTGCAGGACTCTCCGTCGTCCTCCCTGTCATCGCGGCCCGACGCATGCACGCGCGAGCTCATGTATAATCCGCTCGCGCTGGCATTGGAGAGTATGCGCGGACGGCATACATTGAGGTTCAAGGGCACCGTTCGTATGCAGGACGTTTGGACCGACGATAGCGGTGATGTTTACATGTGCGTCACTTCCTTTTTCTTTCTTCGCGCTGTGTGCGTGACGGCGGGCTGACCGGTAACTTTGTGCTCAGGGACATTCACCCGTATGCGACGTTGACTAGGATCTTTTTCGAAAATACCCTGTGTCTCTCTCCGCTAGTTGCTTCCCCGCATGACGCGCATGGCCTTAAGAAGACGAAAGTCGGCGTTCACGTATCTCTAGGGGATACCGGTGCGTTTATCCAGACCATTCTATCCTGCCCATCCGGTTCATGTGATGTCCCCCTTTTCGTAGATGGACCCGAGACCACCGACATCGTCATCTACGGAGAGACGAATGCACTGTTACATACCCCTCCGTTGCAGCTTTCGCCCGCTGAGATGTCCACCTCCATGGGGACCCCGCCGCTCCGCGTGAGGGTTGCGCGCATCATGCCTGCCCCGCGCCCACCACGTCCGGACGACCCAACGCCTCGCAAGCCGCCTGCGCGCTTACTCGCTAGCGCTACCACGCTCGGAGATCTTGGCGCGAACAAACGCATACTACCGCGGCCGAGCGCAGCGCAAGACCGGGGTCAGATCAAGGGCAAAAAAAGGGAGGATGCGGAAGAGGAAGCGTTGCGTCGGGCGAGGGAAGTCATGATGCACCTCCCAAGATCCAAGGCGTCCGCGAACCGGAACGGCAAGACAGGGGACAGGAATGTAAATTTCAAGGTACCAGAGCTTCCTGCCAAAGTTCGTCGCAAACAAGGGGATCCGGGAACGGACGTGTTTGGTGCCGTCGAGCCTCCTCGACGTCAGTCCGTCAACGGAAAGGGAAAGGGAAAGGCGGCCAGCGCCGATCTGGAGGACTGTGAGACTGGCGATGCGATCGAGTGTGCGAACAAGCTCGTACGTCCTTGGCTCATTACTCAATGCCGTATCATGCATGCATGCTAACGCATGTGTTCAGGTGCTGAAAAAGCTTGTTGTCCACCATCTGGCCGAGGCAGGTCTACCTCGATCACACTCCGACTTCAAAGAAGTCTTTGGGTTCGTTTACCGCGGTGTTTCGTTTGCACTGGTGAGTCGTTCTTTCATTGCTCGGCGAATTGAACTCAACTCAACTCCTGGTCATTGGAAAACATACAGCGTTCGCAGATGAAAACGTTGCACATAAGCACGCAGGCAGCCGAAGCGGTCATTGAATCACACGTAAACATGTATACTCTCCCTACGGCCGGAGCTCACGACGCGTCTCGAACGCAAGAAACCGCTTTACCGAGTCCCATGACCGTCAATGACGTTGGGGGGTGAGACCGATCACGAAGAAGGGATAGATCATTATCACACTGGCAAGCGATCCTTGCGCCGCATGCTCGTTGGCAAGGTACTTACTTTACATACCTAGTCCACATGTTGGGGCGTCGATTGACCATGTGTCCTGTGCAAAGCTGGAAACGATGACGGTGGCGGTTTGTGATCGCGGCATCGTGATACACATAGGACGCACGTCTAATTGATCCAAGGCGTTGATTTCGAACAACATTTTTCGAACGGGCTGCTGAACGTGGGTTGCTCACCGGACGCCGGTAGAGCCATCATTGCACGTGTGTTTGGCGTGCCATCCAGTGATCGAGGTCGACTATGTTGGGTGAGTAGGACTGCGATCGCGAGGATATATAGTAGGCCGGTGCCACTGCTCAGAGCGCTGCTCATCGAACGGGATGATGGAGGATCGATGGATCCCTGTGACGTGGGACGTCCGAAATGCCAACTACTATGTACACCGGGAACGACCATCAAATCGCCCACTGACACGGCGACTGCTCATATCCTCGAGGCTCAAGGTGCTCCGAGTCATCGCTAAACTAGTAGCAACACGGGATTACCGTCGTCCATGCACCAATTTCCCTTCATTGGGCGAAATGAAATTCTTTTTGAACGTATAATGACACGGAACGGACGAACGGGTATTACGTGGCATGACTCGCTGGCGAACTCTTGCGATATATTGAGGGCTTCGCTGGCACAGCACTTTGTAATTCTGCTATGACGCCGCGAATCCGTATTGAGTTGATCAGTAATTTATAAATCGTCGCATGGGATCATATTTGCGACACGGTCGAATCCATGTGTCAGAGGGATGGCCTGTCACCGGCCTGAACATGCAGTGCCATGTAGCACCGAGCTTGTTACACGCCTCTGAGAGGACTGTCTCACAAGCCCCTTCAAGTTGATGACACACAACGTCCGACTGACGTCCCACTCGATTGTTGAACCAGAAGCGATGCATAATAACATACACGATGGGTATACACGACTGTCCACAGTACGGCCAATCCTGTACGCTAATTCATGACTTTCATACAAAGCATAGACATAAAACGAGTAATAGTACAGTAGTTGAATATGGAATAGGAAAGACCAGAACGAGAGTAGAAAATATGGTGGCAGGCAGAGTTTTAAAAAAATATGGAAGGAAAAGAAGACCAGAGAGAAGACCAGCCTCCCTGCAATCCTTCGTTACCAAATAACTAAGACGATTACGATCAACGGCAGATATAGCATACGAGTACAAATATTTCCTTTACTTTTCTTCTTCTTTCATTCCTTCTCTGTGGAAAACAATACTAGTTGACGGCCCGCCGACGACGGACGGCTTCAGGGAAGACCTCCTGGAGGACTTCCTTGAACGCAAGGTCTTGCTCGTACTGCTCGCGCGTCTGCGTGACGATGACCTGCAGGACTGGCTGCGGAGAGACCACGCCCCGCTCCGTCGGCACATCATCGAGCTCTTTGTCGAAGGCACCGGAACGGAAGCAGTTGAGCGCCCTGAATGCAGGGGTGTTTGGGCGGGAGAGCGGGCTGGCCGGGCGTGAGCCCATCAGGGGACTCGAGGGACGGGAGAACATGCCCCTGACTGAAGGCTGCGGCGCGGGACGGATGATGGTGCGGGTGATGATGAGGTCCTCCCGGTCGTACGTATCTGCTCGACGCCTCTCCTGTGAAGGGGAGGCAGAAGATGACGTTCGCTGACTGCTCTCAGCGGTGAGAGAGGGTGTCGTAAAGTATGTCGACGCAGAGGTGGATGAGGGTGCAGCCGATACAGCAGATTCAGAGCTGGAGGTGGAGGTGACAGACTCTGCGAGGAGGGAACCGAAGGAGTTTCTTTGAGGGGAAACCTCTAGAGGTACGAGGACTAGCTCATGGTCGCTCCAGATGCCGCCGACGACACCGCTTTGGGATGGTTGGGATAGGCGTCGCAGAACTTGACCCATGTCGTTTTCAATAGAGGTAATGGAAAGGCTCGAAGGATACTTCTAAGGGAGAGATGAGCCACGAGGCAAGAGGTGGTGGTGGAGGTGAGAACGAACCTTGCGGCGCATGGGATCAAACCGTTGGGCATCCATGGCTTCATAGCGTGGGCTGAGATCCATGATCAGAGATAAGGGAAGATAGCGCGGACGAGATGGGTAAGATAGAAGACGAGAAGGACGGAACTGAATGAGCTGTGTTTATAAGGGGAGAACGTATCCATGACCACAACTCGTGGTGTGGACGTTGTGGACGAGACGCTTTGGGGTGTCTATTGTGGCGCTTGAAGCCACCACCTCCACTGCTTTGTCCCCGATGGCATTTCGCCACCCCCGCTTTGGCGGCATTCTCCACTGTACGGACAATTAAATAGAAGCTGAAGCTCACAACGCATATATAGCGGGACAGGCTTGAAAGGGAGTTTATCTGCCCGCTTGATACCGCTACCACGCCGTTTTCATTTCAGGAGATGCAAAGTCAGGTGAGCGCAAATACCCGTCTTGACCTGTAGGGAAGGGCGTGCTGATCGTGGGTCCAGAACCCGCGGACGCGATCGATGCATGACATCTACCCAAGAGCCAGTCCTGCAAACCCGGAGCTGGACAGCCCGGACGCCACCTTCGTCATCCAGACAGCGCGCAAGGTTTCTGTTCCATGGCAGAAAGCTGTCTTGGTATCAGTAAGACGATCGATCTCACCAAAGATCCAGTTCGCCGTTACCGATCGTACTACACAGGTACCTCCAAGGAAACCGGGCATTCAGCATCTTCCGGTACATGCGGCAGGCGGGCGGTCTTGACCACTGGCAAGTGCCAAGGCCGTTAGTTGCAGCGTGGGATGATCTCGGTTACCCAGGCACGGCATGCTGACCCGAGGACACCGTACCTGATTCCAAGTGGCTCGGGTTAACCTATAATGTATTCTTAATATCCATACAGGACGGCCGTTCGTTTGATCGACTCGTAACTAAATGATTCGCACCGATCTAGCCACGGAGCCATGCAGAAACCGTATCGAACATCGGAGATGGTGTCCGTATGGCATCACGTGATATGTTTGTTTACACCCAACTATGAACTCACTAATACCCTCCTCTTTCACCTCCCTCTATCGCCTGTTCCTACGTGCGAGCTCTGCATCGGTTCTACACAACAATGGCGCTCGAAAACAGCTCCGTAGCCTCTTCAGACCGGTGTTTGATGGCGCAGCACAAGCTGTTCGAGAACTTCAACACAATCGGCTCTCGGACCTGGAGAGGTTAAGACACGAACGTTTTCTCGAAACATTTCAGCAGAGAAGTACGTCGATCCATCAACCTTTGCTTGCGGACCCTCATTCATTACAGTAGATGGCACACTGAGCCTCCTCGTGAACTCTGCGCAATACCGCGGAAGTCCTCATCGAGTCGTTCACAACTTGAACCAACTTCGCAAGGCTCACACCATTTGGGTCCATAACAAATACTACTACGGTTCGAGAAATGTATGGAATCCTAAAGCAGCGGTTACGGACAACTTGAAGACTCCTGCCACTTCTCTGCGCCCACGTGATGTCGAGCGAATAGAAAGGAACCGAGTCCACGAGCGTTGCTGGGACGCTTTTGGGGAGGTGGTGAGGATGGCAGAAGGCAGACACAACCTATCGTTGGGCAGAGTTTACCTGAAGCCTTGGACAATGGACAAGCGACGATGAATCACGCTCGGTGTCCCGACGGAATGCAAAATACTACAGTAAGCAACGATCTTGACAACTATTCTGGTACTCGGTTGAGCCCTACTTGCTAGCTTTTTTGTTTGGAAGTAGGGGAAATAGAGAAAAAAAATAGTTCGAGACCGTCGGACACCTCGGAAGAACAATACAGCCTTTGCTCGTGGCTATCCCACCACGAGGTCCGAAACTTGGTTCAGTGAACTTTGTTCGTGGCTTATCCAAGTGTGTGCGTTGCCTATTGTTCGTTGATATTGTTTTGGTCCCCCAATCACGTGGCCGTGTGTGTAGTGCATTCCTTGATGCAACACGTTGCAGCTGCTTGACAGGTCTAAAACAATAGCAGCAATTGTTTTGACATCGAATTTGGTCTCTCCCGCACCGTATGCAGCCACTTGACATATTTGCATAAAAACTCTGCGCGATATATGACAATGGCTTGCGCATTCCCTCCCCCTTCCTGCGTAGCTGGGCTTCGCTGCTTTTACCTGCTCTCTCACGATGTATGTTAATATGACGTTTCAAGATACCCGTCCTCGCGTTGCTGGTCAAGATTTTGTCTCCTTGGATATGGCGTTCTCTTCTTCCGAAATATCCCACTCTTTCCGAGGTGTAAGATCATCTCCCATACCGTGCAAGCAGATGTATAGAGATAGCGAATCCATTCAGTCGTGGATCGACGGAGTCCACTATGCGAGTCTTCTCGTGTCCGTTCTCTCATTGTAGCTGACTGAGTCTTGCAGCCCAGTAAATCTGTCCTGAAGCCGGAGGATTCCGGCGATGCCAACGTCTTCAAATTCGCTAGCCATCCTTTCAGAGCTTGTCTTCCGCATTCGCCGTTCTCCGACGAGGATGACTCAGATAGCGAAGTCTCATTTTCCTTCGATTCGTGGGCGTGGGCTCCGGCCATTTTGGCGCCTTCTCACTATGATGACACCGGCGAGATTCGTTCGGAGTCATCTTTATCAGACGACGCCCAGTATGTCACCATTCCTTCGGATAGCCCTTGGTATCGTCCACCATCACCCAGTCCCGGACCGGTCTCTGTCCATGAATTCAACACCGCGTTATACGCAAAGTCATGTTCCAGTGATGTCCGCCAGGCCATCGCCCAGCAGGAGCTTCTCCTTGCTATCTTCCATAGGGAATTGCACAGAGTTATGCCCCGGAATGACGGCTCCGGTTATGATTCTGATTGGCTAGAAGACATGGACGCAGATCTTGTGTTGGCGCCTCTGGAGACATATGCAGATCTTTGCTGGGAATCGGCCATCAGTAGAGAGCAACCTCCTGCTCTTCGGTCGGAAAGACCAATACCTGATGTTCCGATGGGATTTGACGACGTTTCAGGAACTTATTGAGTATCCAGTTGAGCACTCTTTTGGATTGACTCGTTGACAAGAGTCTAATCTTCCTCATCAGATAACTAGGACTGTATCCCTATATTCGTTCGACCAGTGTATGTTTGGTGTCATGTATGCCTTCCACGCTCTCCAACCATCACATCCACTCTAGCTTTCTCTTCGCATTTTGGCATACTTTGCTTTTATGTATTGTTTCGTACGTGGGGACTTTCGTCGGGTCCATCTTGTACAACTTACCTGTATAATTACAAACGACGCTTGACAACTGCAGGGCGCGATTATGGTCACCATACTAGTTATGGAAGAACGTCCATGATTCCAAATCACCCGGTTTCTCATTATGCGATCACACGCACCCACAAAGTTGCAGGTTATGGACAGAAGTGAACCTCTTGAACTCAAACGACAACGTTGAGTTGTATGACTGTCTCTTGATGCGGCAACTTGATTCAATGTTCGTTAGCCGCGGACGCCACTCCATGCGTGGCTCTGGGACGAGAGTACCAAAAGTGGAGTATATGGCCGCTTACCGGAGATAAATGTCACGAAATAGGATGACGAGTGTCTCACTTTGCCAACGTTGCTCTGTGGGTGCAAGGTGGTTGACTTGGACATCCGGGAACTTCTAATCCGCAAAATTCCGGATCAGATCACAGGTGAGACATGCCGCATCACCCCCGGGTCATCACGGCTTCAGGCTTCAAACGTTTGACGTGGGCCTGCTTCTCTACATCCGACTTTCTTGTAAGTAACGGAATCCTCTCTGTCAGCAACGTTTTTCCCTCGAGCAAATTACCAAACAGGCACTTCTTCTGCAGGAGACTTGGGAAAATAAGAGTTTCCAACGCTTAAAGTTTGAAAATGTTTTGGACCAGCGTGCGTCAGTGCCGCAGTGCTGTGAACGCCATTGAACTTCGTTCCATTCCTTCGCACGAGCTGCAGTGGCACACGATCTGCCAAAGATGAATCCCTAGGTATCACTCACCGAAGCAAACGGATCGCATGCGAAAGGAGCTTCCAATTTATCAGTCTCACTCATATTGCAGTGGCGCCTCAAAGACTGCCCACAGAAGGAGAACTCTCTTCAAACTCTCGACATAAAAGACTTGATGTAGTGCTAGTTCCGAAAATGGGGAGTGGTACGAAATCGGCGAGATTTTACCCCTGTGACTGGCAGTCTTTTTTTGGCTTTTTTGGCATCCCTCAGCCGTTTTATACCGCGGGCTCGGGCGGGTAGAATCTGCAGGAATTCGCAGATATGAACCACCCATTCATTGACAACATCCTCTCATCTTTATCGACACCATTTCCTCAGATGACTGCGGAGCAAGAAGCGGTATGTCGTAGAGCGTTACACTTGTCCTTTTTTACTGACGCCGTAAGCCTAGACGCTACTCGAGCCCTACACATATGTGGCATCTTCACCGGGGAAAGGATTCCGCAATAAATTCATACAAGCACTCAATCACTGGCTGCAAGTGCCTGCGGCCCAACTCAACGCAATAATTCGCGTAGTAGATCTACTGCACAATGCGAGTCTCCTGTAACTACGACACCCTATCCCCCCGCACTACGAACACTCACGATGTCGCAGAGTGGACGATATCGAAGACGATTCTGAGCTGAGACGAGGCAAACCAGGTACGGCATTTTCGGAGTATCGTAGTTTATATACTCATCAAACGCTATCTTTCATAAGTTGCCCACAAGATTTTTGGCGTGCCCCAGACTATCAACTCCGCGAACTATGTATATTTCCTTGCGTATCAAGAGGTGTTCAGGATTCCTTACATGGATCGGGCTGAGAAGTCGTACATCTTTCAACTGGGCCTTCCGCGGGGCGGTCAGTCGAACGTTGCTTTCCGCCTCGTTCAAATCCTCAATGGTAACTCGATCTCTCGCCGGGTGACCGAATTTTGACGAGATCGAATAGACGAAATGTTGGCGCTGCACCGCGGCCAGGGCTGGGAACTGTTTTGGCGCGACCACCTCCAGTGTCCCACGGAGGAAGAGTATGTACAAATGGTGAAAGACAGTGAGTATCCATTACGATACAAGGTGAGATCCTACTCATCTGATGTGCAGAGACAGGTGGATTGCTACGGATTGCAATAAGATTGATGATCGAGTGCGCCACCGTTAATGCTAATATGTAAGTACGCCGCAAGGTGCCACGGTCCAATGCACATCAATAATCATATATTAGAGACTACGTCCCGCTGGTCAATTTGCTGGGCATCTGGTTTCAGGTTCGCGACGACTACATGAATCTGCAGAGCTGCGAGGTAGGTGACTCTGCATCTGACTCTTTACTCGCCTAAGATGTCATCACAATGCAGTACACGGAACACAAGGGATTCGCTGAAGACCTGACGGAGGGCAAGTTTTCGTTCCCAATCATTCACGGCATCCGCGAGAAGCCCGACAGCAAGTATATAATAAGTACGATCGCCATCTGTCCATTATCGGTTCAAATACATGATCTTCACAGACGTGCTCCACCAACGGCCGAAGAATCCGATGCTTAAACATCACACGATCGCGTACCTCAAGGAAGTGACGCATTCGTTCGAATATACCCTCAGCGTATTGAGTTCGCTGGAAGCGCAAGCGCGTGCTGAGGTGACAAGACTGGGTGGGAACCCCAAGTTGGAAGCGATCCTCAACAAGCTGTCGGTATAGGAGTAGCTCTGGTAACCTTGCGGGATGCGTGCACGTGCAAATTCGCGTCTGTGTATGGCCCGACCTTTTCGGAGTGGAGCAGTGTTCATGATTTGTCGCTTCTCTCTCACCTATGCTGTATGCTCAGAAATTAGCACCTGCGGATGTTTCGCTCGACCTTCGATGCGGCTGTGATATATGTATATATATTTTAGGATATGCTGGCAATATAGTGTGTGCTAGCGGGATGATTGTGACTGCACTTGAATATGACCATTGAATGATTAAGGTTCGATTTCTGAGCTTGTCAACTCACGGTACTCAGCCCCGGCCCGAGAGGCGTGCACTGTCGCTAAGTCTAAGATAGGGTCCTCATGATCTCTCAACCTGGTCATACCTATGCCGTCATTAATAGGAACAAGTGCCTACTGGATGGATGGGGCTCGAAATAGGGCCCCAGGGAGCAAGTGCCGTGTTTCACCCTGACTTGACGCTCACCACTCATCGATCGTCAAGGGTCGGCGACAAGTCTATTATCCAGAAACCTCGTTCCGACATATCTAGCAGGTGCCAGCATGTTGTTATGGAGCGATGATCTTATTAGGAACCTCATGAGATCGATGATCCCACGGGTGTCTCCGATGAATTGGTGCCCGGAGACAAGGGGTCCGACGTGATGTCCTAATTCTGGGAGATTCGGAAGCAGCTGCTGCTCAAGATAAGGGAGACTTCGACGACGACGAGACGGTAATTTGATTGGTCCCAGGAACTAGCCGGGACGTCCCCAAAAGATTGCATGATAATTCAGTATGATGTTGTGAGTACGATGGGACATGGTGTGCGAAACCATCGCCACTTAGGTGTCGGACCCTTCGCTCTGCTCAGAGTCTTCTTCGTTGTCGTCGTCGTCTCCAAAGAAATCATCACCTGCAACATCATCGTCGTGGGGACGAGGTTTCTTTGAGAGAGGCGTATCAGCAGCCTTTTCCCAGAACACCGACTGTCTGCTTTCCTCTCCTAATTTTCCTAATTCATTCTCGGGCTCGGCACCGAGCTCCCCGCGTTCCATTTGCTGACGTATTATCTCGCGCACTCTCGATCGTTCCTCGTTGTCGCCCGACGATGCTGTAACTGGTCCAGCTGTAGAACCCGACTGTCGGACCTCGGGAGGGAACAACGAGACGTATTTCTTGGTTTTAGGATAGTGCTACGAGTGTCGTCAGCGGCCCGAAACACGACCAATTTTTCAAGGAAAGGTCAAGTTTACCAGAACATAATTTAGATCCACCCTCAGATCGGCCAGCGTCGATTCGAGCTTCCTCCTCGCCTTCCCTTCCGAGTCCTCTATGCTGCGCTTCGTTTGATTTATTTTCCGAGTGACTTTTTGGCGTTCTATAGAGATGAGATGACAAGGATAAGATCTTTTTGCAAACGGCAATCCATCCCCGGACCACTCACCGAAAAATTTGACTCTGTGGTATCTCATTGCATGTTGTCGTTCCTTTCGAGACAGCTCAGCGCGGGCTAGGTCAGCCTCGAGGGATTTCAAGCGACGCTCCGTCTCCACGCGAACATTCGCTGCCAGGTTGTCCTTTGCAAGCAGACGTTTTGTTTGCCGAAGGGTGGACTTGAGTTTCTGCAGGCCGGGAAGAGCGACCTCGCGAGTCGGCTGCCGTCGTGGTTTGTTGGAGTATGGGTGACCTTTGAATTTTCTGTGCGGTCGTTCTTTCGAGGTGCCAGCTACTGAGGACTCTTGTTTCGCTCTCGAAGGCGCCATCTCTGAGCTTTCTGATGGATGACTGGTCTGAGTCGATCCAAGTCTTAGTTTAAGGTTAGGGTTTGTTCTAACTGCCAGACGCTCGCGACACGCCGCTTCTCCGTGTACTAGCATCCGCTACCGAAATAGCTACTATTCGGTACGTGTACGACCGAGGAATTGCGATGATGAAAGCTACTCTGTCATAAGTACCTGCAGAGGCAGCTCGAACCCAAACAACAACATCCAGTTCATACCACAGTCAGACCTACTACAGGATGGCCCAACACCCCCAGTTCATCGACAACATTCTGTCGTCCTTATCGGCTCCATCGCCTCAGTGGACTGCAGAGCAAGAAGCGGCATGTCTAGAGTATTTCTTTAGATCAAGCTTTTTGGCTGACGCTGTAGGACTAGGCACTGCTAGAGCCTTACACATACATTGCGTCTTCCCCTGGAAAAAGAGTCTGCAACCACTTTATTCACGCATTCAACCATTGGCTTCGAGTACCTTCGGCTCAACTTGAGCCAATCCTCCGCGCGTCAGAATTACTCCATGACGCGAGTCTGATGTGACGTCGTTGCCACGTTATTGCTCGCACTACAAGTACTTACATTCCATTATTGCAGAATGGATGACATTGAAGACGATTCCGAGTTACGGAGAGGCAGGCTAGGTACTGCGTTTTGGAATATTAGAGATGGTGATCTGAAGATTCAGCCATAGTTGCTCACAAGGTATATGGCGTGCCACAAACCATGAACTGCGTCAACTACGTCTGTTTCCTCGCATACCAAGAGGTCCTCAAGCTCAGTTACCTGGATCAAGCCGAAAATTCCTCCGATTCTGGTCTTCGTTTTGTTCAGATTCTCAACGGTAAGTTGGGCTCTCGCTCCGAGTGAGGTTGTTTGTTGAGACGAGATTGATCAGATGAAATGTTGGCTCTACATCGTGGCCAGGGGAAGGAATTACTTTGGCGTGACCACCTCCAGTGTCCCACAGAGGAAGAGTACATACAAATGGTAAGAGACAGTGAGTACTCAATAACGGCAAGACACATCAGTCACTTGCTTATCTGATGCCCAGAAACAGCAGGAGCATTGCGCATTGCGGTGAAATTGATGGTAGAGTGTACTACCGTCAAAGCTGACATGTAAGATAATTATCTCAAAGAGATTTGACCTGCGTGAGCGATTCTTCGTTAGAGATTACATCCCACTCGTGGACTTGTTCGGTATTTGGTACCAGATTCGCGACGACTACATGAATCTGCGGAGCGATGTGGTGGGTTAGCTCACGGCTGATGATCCATTCTGCTGACGTTTGTCCATTCAGTATACGGATTGCAAGGGGTTCGCTGATGACCTGTCCGAGGGCAAGTTTTCATTCCCGGTTATCCATAGCATCAGGAAGAAGCCCGACAACAAATTCATCATGAGTATGATCACTATCACTGGTTCGATGTCTTTTGAAATGATTTCGTAGATGTTCTCCGTCAGAGATCCGAGAACGTGACGCTCAAGCACCAGGCAGTCTCTTATCTCGAAGAAGTGACGAACTCGTTTGAATATACTCGCGGTGTATTGAAGTCGCTGGAAGCGCAAGCCCATGCCGAGGTGGCAAGGCTTGGTGGGAACACGATGTTAGAAGCAATTTTGGGCAAGTTGGCAGTGAAAGACAGCTAGCATGGGTCGCTAGTATGCATCGATTCATCTCTCTGAAGTAAGTGAGGGCCCATGTCATCCGGTACGCACACTTGGATAATATCGTATACGGTCATTTCGACGGCGACCTGACTCGCATCAGTGTCGATGGAAAAAGGGAAGTATCAAGCGACCTCATAGTAAGAATATCTTGATTCCGTTGATATCTACATCAAGATCGACAGCCGCTAGGATCCTCGACAGTAAGATGCGGATATCTCGTGCATTTGCTGGTGTGTTTGACAACACTCAGCTCAGCCACACCAAATATTGGGGATTGTGTCTTTAGATCGTTCCCTTTGACACTCCTTGGACCTAATCCAATTCCGAACGCATCTTGCATTTTTTTGGGGAGGGGAACTTGTACTAGCAGTGGTGATAAAGTCTTAATCTGGGGTTAAATGACTAATGAGAAATTATGTAAATGACTTGATCAAATTCCTTGTCTACACCAACGCCCGTCACGATGCGAAATCTAGCACTATCGACTGTCTCAATATCCACTTTACAAGCGGAGGATGTGATCCAATTCTCAATTCCAACATCTGAGGGGACTTGCGCCGTTCTCAGTGCGATTGCATTCGACCTCGATCGGAAAACTGCTTTCGCTGGGACAGAGTCATCGCAAGGAGAAATCTTGGTCTGGAGAACGTCAGACGGTACTTCTTCAATTCCCAATACTGATTACTTGGTTTTTTGCGGCTCGTACAATGCCCCGAATGCTCGGATAGCGAATCTCAGAGTGCTCTCCGAGTCCAATCAACTTGTCCTAGTGACGCTGTCGGGTGACATTGTGGTTTGGGAGCTTGACGAGTCTGGAGGGTTTTCCGTAAGTAATCAGAGTGCAGCTACTCTCGGCTTCCTAACCTTCATTTCAGGGGGACGCTGATGTTCTGGGCACAGTGGAGTCAGGAGTCGCAGCTGTGGCTTGGAGCCCTGATGATTCATTGGTAGCCCTGGCTACTGGTGCGTTTACTAATTGCGTCGCCCTCATAATCTATGGTTTGATTGTTTCTCCATTGATCTAGACGCCAGTGTAATTCTTATGACATCAACTTTTGACGTTTTGTCGGAGGTCCCAATCGAGACTAATGAATTCGGGGAAGGTAAGATTATTCTCCAGACCTGCCATGCCCCTCATGATGAATTTGTGATCCAGATGCTCCAATAAATGTCGGCTGGGGTTCCAAAGAAACTCAGTTTCACGGATCAATAGGCAGGGGTCATCTCAAAGTGGATAAGGATCAATCAACTCTTGAAAGAAACAGTCTCGTCTACAATGACCGACCGCGTCTTACCTGGCGAGGAGATGGTGCTTACTTCGCGATTTCTTCACAATCATCCCCGCCTTCACGACGCGTGATCAGGGTGTATTCACGCGAAGGTCGTCTGCAATCGACTTCTGAAACAGTACCAGGTCTCGAAGCAAGCATTGCGTGGAGACCTAACGGTAGCTTGATTGTGTCTACACAAAACGAGGTCCGGTCGGGGCCACAAGATGCTCGAAAAAGTGGAAAATACGATGTTGTGTTCTTCGAGAGGAACGGCCTCCGACATGGCGAGTTTAGTCTGCGACGTCCGCTCGAGGAAGATGGATCGGGATACAAAGTCAAAGATCTCGTGTGGTCCCCTGATTCTGCTATACTCGCAGTGTGGATCGAGAAGATAGACGGCGATGTCGTGCAGCTCTGGACGACTGGGAACTATCATTGGTAGTATGCAATTTATTCCTTGCTTTCTCCTGTGTTGACCCTTCCGCCTGCGGAACCTACAATGCAGGTATCTCAAGCAAGAGCTCAGAGCACCCGCTAATGGCCATTTCACGAGTGTCGCATGGCATCCAGAGACCTCCTTGATGCTACTAACGACGACGGCTTGTATGTTTCTTCTTCTCCACTGGTTGTTTTGTGCATGATCGCGCTCAATCCACTTTCCTCAGCCCAAGTGATTTCTAGAACGTTTGCATGGGAGACCTGCGCTGATGCACATGTTACTGGTGTTGTCGGGGTCGTTGACGGAGGTACCGTTGTTTGTTCCTGTTACGGCATACTTTGCATTTACTCATTCAAATCTGCCCAACAGAGAATATTCTGCTAACGCCTTTTCGTACTCAAAATGTCCCCCCTCCAGCGTCGTCCTATCAGCTCAACGTATCATTGTCTGATATTCATACAGCACGGATACCGGTTCATATCTCGTTATCTCCAGCTACTGACCTTTTGGCTTCCGTATGGCAGACTGGCCATGCTGCAGTCTGGTCGCTAAATACGAGAGTTGGACCAGGAAAAGGGAAGGTGATGGATCCTACTCTGTTATGGAAGGCAGATCCACGCAATGGAGAAAAGTTCTGGAGACAAGTCTCGGTGTCTGATTTCGTCAAAAATGGAACACGCACCGTGACAATGGCATTGCTCGGCTCAGACGGACGCTTCGATGATGTCAGGATTCACGAAATCTCGATCGACGATGCGAGTGATGACAAGAGGGAGGAAATTTATGATGTCCATATGCCAGGAGCCAATGGCCGACTCATCGCGAACCACGCTCACTCGCTCTGGGCTTGGCAAGATGTCAAGGGAGGAATATTCGAAGGTTGAGTTACTTTGGAACCCGTGTCTTCGCTTTTTGACATTGTTGCCAGTGAACTACACCAAGGATGTTCCTACATTGCTTTGTGCATTCCCAGAGCATTGCTTTTGGGCGACTTGCATCCTGGAGAATGACTCTCGACTCTTTGTCGGCCATGCGCATTCAGGCAAATTATATTGCGTCTCACTTGAATCTCAGCTGGTACTCCTTGCAAACAACGCGAACTCCTTTGCTATTGCATCAGGTTTCGTCATATTTACCACAACAGCACATGACGTGCAATTCGTCCCTATCGCGATGGTAGTGCAACATATGCAGAAGATGAAATTAGAGGATGAGGAGCCGTCCGTCGCAAACGGTAATGCAAACACGCAGCTTTTGAACGATACCTGGGAGAAGCGGCGCGTCGAGCGAGGTTCCAGGATTGTCACAGTCGTGCCTAGCACAATGAGCCTGGTACTGCAGATGCCAAGAGGCAACTTGGAGACGATCAACCCTCGCCCCTTGGTAATGGAGGTCGTCAAAGCGGATCTTGATTCGTGAGTAGACATTATCATACATCCTGTTTCGACTCTTTTATCTGGTTGCAGAGGGCGATGGCGAAAGGCTTTCGTGGCATGTCGGAAACACCGAATAGATCTTAGTATCATCGTCCAGCACAACCAGGACGCATTCATGGCGGGAGTACCTGCATTCGTTGATCAAGTGCAGGATGTTGACTACATTAATTTATTTTTAACTAACGTCGGGTCAGTTTCGCATTCCTCAGTGTTGGTACTATTTTGCTGATTCACGTAGGCGAAGCCAACTCAAGCAAAAGACAATTGCTGATGTATGTGACGCTGTGAGACGTGAACTTGAAATCAAGAACATCAGCAAGTACGTGAACTCGATCTTGACTGCACATGTAGTCAAGTCCCCACCGGATCATGAAGCAGCGCTTTCCACACTGCTTCACCTACGAGGTTGATATTTTTTCTACGCACTTTTGGACAGACCTTATCTTGTGTTTCAGATGCGCAACCAGACCTGGTCGAGGAGGCTGTGAAATATGTTATTTTCCTCGTGGATGCGGACAGCCTTTTCAACACAGCCCTCGGAATGTACGACTTCTCGTTGGTATTGATGGTTGCTCAGCACGCACAAAAGGTCAGCTCATCCAGGTTAAGTTATAGGATTTACATAATCTGCCCCCGTCCCAGGATCCGAGAGAATACCTCCCATTCCTACGAGAGCTGAGGACTCACCCTCAGTATTACCAGCGCTTCAAAATCGATGATCATCTTCGAAGATATGGGAAGGCACTGTCAAATATCAGTCTTGCAGGTCAGGCGGATCGTTCGGAGCTAATTAGCCAACTCACACGTCATGGTCGAAAGGTCCCGGCTATTTTCAAGAGGCCGTTGGATACCTTGAGCGCCATCAGTTGTACGAGGAAGGTCTTGCGATTTGGCAAGGTACAGAGCAATACCAGGTTTGCTCCAAAATTTTCCGATCGCGCACGAGTGTCAGACTGAGACATCCTCGAGGCCGTGCTAACTACGTATGGGAGCTGGCTATTTGAACGGAGGGATTACAAACAGGCAGCTCTCGGTGCGCAACCATTTTCCCAACTCGGGTCATCGCTAACTGGATTTGGTTGTATAAGCGTTCATCGAAGCAGGCGACTTTCGAAAAGCGATGGTTGCCCACGAAAGGGCATTGGAGTGGCAGGAGCTTTTTGACATCTGTACAAGGGAAAAGGTGCCCGAGGAAGAGGTCAAAGAGATTGCTTACCGTATCTCTGGTCTGTCTGTTTTGGATGATGTCTCAGCTTTCCTAACTTATGCTTTCCCTGATCACAGAAGAGCTTGTATCAAAGAAGCGCTACCTCGAGGCGGCACGTGTCTTTGTTGATTACGCCGGAGATATTCGGCAAGCAGTCATCGCTCTCGTCCAGGGAAATGAGCTCCCAGAGGCGCGTAGGGTTGTAAGCATCATCGAGCTATCGAGTGGAAATCTCGTTTATCATTGCTGCGATAGATATCATTGCATTCACGGCCTGAGCTCTTCGATGAGATTATACTCCCAGGGGCGCACGAGATTCGATTCCAGCTCACAGATGACCTCACAGAGATGCGCGATCAGCTTCGCAAACAGATCGCTCGATTGCAAGAACTTCGGATCAAGAAAGCAGAGCAACCTGGTGAGGTTCTTCCATAGTGCTGTTTTGAGTTCGATGACATTTGTAACACGAACTACCAAGACGCATTTTTTGGCACCGAGGACACGAATTTGCACAATGTCGACGTGATGACGGATGTTTCGATGGCACCTACGACATTTACGAGGTACACGGCCGCACCATCTACCGCATCCAAGGCATCTAAGTGAGCTTGAACACCATATCTTTATGGCGAGGTTTGCGAATACTTTTCACTCAGGCGCAGTTCCAAGACAAAGCGAAAGATGGAACGCAAGGTTGGATCTGGGAGAAAAGGCACAGTGGACGAGGAGGAATATCTCCTCAAGTCTATCTCGAAACTGATCACGAGGTGGACGGCGACACAAGGTATGTCCTTTATGATTGTCGACCCCCGACAGCCAGGATGTCGATGACGTCGACCGAACCGCAGGGGAAGTCAAGAAGCTGCTGCCTCAATTGCTCCAATTCTCAAAGGAGCACCGCGCAGAGGGTGCAGCGCTGCAACAGGATTTCAGTGCGTTCGATGTAGAGCTAAGGGAAGCGATCGACGAAGTCTGGAAGAAGACTGAGAACGAGGAGCAACAGCCTGTCGACTCTTGGGCGGCGAGGATGCAGGACAAGGAAAAGGAGCGCCTTATAGACCCGATCGAGCGCGTGCAGAAGCCGGATATGGGAGTCGTCCAGTGGGAGCTCTACTTGCTTCAAATAAAGGGTTGACTTTAAAAATTGCGCTCGGTGTGCAATGTACTTTTTTTGCGTGTGACTACAATTTGAATGACTTGCGCCTGACTTCATGATCAACGGGCTATGACGTCATTAGGTACTGAGCGAAGTACTTCGAAGTTTGTTCCTGCCGCACATTGCACGACGTCACGTTGTCTGTTACTGTAAGTATTGATTGACAGGTACAGTCCATTCAGTTATATGTATTTCTTGGTACTAAATCTAAATTCTGCTTTGCTTTTGGCGTTCTGACCGGATGATCTTCAATCTCCACAAGGTGACTCTACGCACCTCTGAAATTCGATCTTACATGCTCAAGACCGCCGTGCAGATCGTGCCCGAAGGGAATCAATGAGTATAGATCGCGGAGCCAGTGACCGCCAAGGTTCACAAGGTGTCGGGGAGCTTGCAGCCTGGCTACATATACTTGGCCGGGTTTCCCGATCGTGAGTCTGGTAGGTATGTTCACTTTTTGGGCTCCATGATGATCGTCGAGTTGTCAGACCCTCTACGAACTTGCAGACTACTAGCAAGGCTAGTTGACACATTACTATGAGAACGGGATCAGGCTGTGCATCATTGCCTGAAGCATCATTGATTGGTTTCAAGCCTCGGGAATCATAGCTGCGAACACTGATCGTGATACTTATTGTGATGGATTCAGATCTTTTACTTTGATTGTTTCAATTCGGACTCGATAGGAATCAATAGGCTTCGGATCTATTGCTGACGGCGTCAGACACTTCAGGTGCGACCGTTAATTCCCGTCCAGTGCTTGAACAATTAGTCGATATCGTAATTCCTATATCTTCTCCTGGATACTTTTTCATTGAACTCGTTTCGTCTGGTCGTTTCATCCGTAAATACACTTGCCGACATTTCCCCGCCCCCAAGTTGAATTTTTCCCACTGGATTCATCTTCCAGAGTAACTTAGGTCACACTCAGTTCGCTTAAGAATCCATTACGAACCTGTAGACGCTGCGTTACGCTGGAAGTGGCGAGGAGGGGGGGGGGCACAGAGGCTATCAATATCGGTGCACGAACGTCTCTGAGTCCGCCCAACGGTCCAGGACTCGAAGAACAATTTTGAAGATAGTTTTCATCAGCCACCTCGGAATCCGAGCGAGTCAAGATTTAAAAAAAATTGCCTCTGTGTTTACATAAAAAATTGGAACTGGGTCACCTGGCACAGGCATGGACGCTTGAATTGCTGTTCCGATCTCAAGTGGACCCTGGAATATATGAGAATCCAGGCCCATACATTTTCATGATCTCAGATCGGCGGCAAAAGGGCCGGTGCTGGGTAATTCACTGTTCGTGCGGGACTCCGGCCCTGACAACTTGAAGAGTGAGTATCCGAGTCCTGCCATGATGTCGGGCCGCGGTGACATGAACGATTCTTTAATATACTTGTGGCGAGGACTCCTTTGGAATGAACGTTGGGTTGACCCATTTATATTTTTCTATCTGTCATCGATGATCAGTAGAGTTCTACTGAAAACACAGATGATCCCGTGATAATTATGAGCCTGAGCCCCATGAGGCTCAAGGCTGCATCGGTACTAACTTAGATGCCTAAAACGTACTTAGAAACTTGCGAGTTACGTAAAGAATGTGTTCGGAGTCCGCGACTCGAGTGCGTTCATTTTTCTCTCCTCGGACCACGTCGGAGCGAGCATGAAAGTCAAAAATTTCGCTCTGAGGACCTGGCTTTGCAAGTTCTACCATCATCTCCTTATTCGCTGGCACATAACGGATAGTTCTTCTCGACCTAGTACTTGCCATGGTTCAGTGCGGTGCCACTTGGTTGGAATTCGGGACCGACCTCGCGTAGGCACTGCAGGTTCTTCTTCTTCTTCTTTCTCGAAAGCCTCATATGATTCTCCCGCACAATTACTAGTCGAAAAGGTTTGCTACCAAGTAAGTGGGTTTATTTTCAGTTGGTTAGATGCGGTGGCGTCTGCCCTCTACGTCCGTCCGTTTGCAGTAACTGGTCGCCTGACCGTCTTCGTGTATGGTCTCTGCGACCCAGAACTATGTCTCTCATATCGCTTCGAGATCATTTCCGCTCTACCTTGGCAGCTCACTTGCATCGAACACGGTTTGCTACACGTCTGGGTCCGCGGTTTCCACAAAGAACGGCCCGAAGTCGTGTCGGGTACGGTGGTGGCGTATCCTGTGGTCCTGAACACGTTTCGTCTAGTCAACGGTGTGCCATCGCTCAAATGCCGCACCAAGCTTAGCGCCGAGCGGGTGCTTTCTTCGTGTCGGTTGATCCGAGGCCAATTTTTCTCGTATCGATGCTGTGTAAGCATGAACAGTCGGAGACCCGGACCCGGACCACGAGGGTCGCTAAGTTCTTCATTTACCTTTGTTACGGGTTCATCTTTGCTGAAACAACTCATGGAGTTCGGACCGAGGTTGCCCAACCAGGTCCCTGAGACTCGAACTAGGTTTAAACATTGTGTCGAAAGGGGTTTATTGCTTGCTGCCTTTACAAGAGACGACGACGATCGATATCGAACCTCGGATGCGCGCTCTAGAAGTCAGTTCTTATCTGTTCGCTCAGATTAGACAGGATGCTACCGGCGAATTCTGCCACTGCCTCCATTCTCATTTCCATTTTCGACCGATAGCGACTCAACGGAGGAGGCATGATGATCTCCCCATCCTCCGCCTTACCCCCCAAACCAAGTACGGCTAGAATACACCGTGCTTTGTCTCCCCCCCGCATTACGCCGCAGTCCACGTTCTTGTTCCCCATGGCACCACTTTTTTTTCCTCGGCGTTGCGGTCCGAAGATGACGTGGATTAGCATGACTGCGAGACCGTCTTTTTTTTTTTTTTTTTTTTCTTCCAGGTCAATCTCCGTTTCCTTTTCTTTGATTCCTTCCCTCCCTTTTTCTTGTTTGGTTTCCTTGATTCGATCTCCTGCTTCCGCATCTCATCGTTTCCGTTCCATCGAGCGACGAACCAACCGGGCCGAACGTATATATGCGACAGCAGCCGTCTGCAACCGGGGGGAGCCTCAGCAAGGATCTCGGGGTTTTAGATTCCTGGCACATCCGCTCTACTCGGCCCACATGTAATACCTCCGCCCCGAGGAGCAAGTCGTTATGCTATGTATGTAATAAGGTTCTCGCGGATCCGGGCGGACCAGGGGTGCAGGTTCAGGGGAGCCTGTGAGTCGTTCCTCCTAAAACCTTTCTTTTATTTTTTCTTTGCTTCCGCCAGCAACAAAAAAAAAAAAACGCGCAAGTCGGTGGGCCGGCGTCTCATGCCACGGTACAGTCAAGAGTTTTTGAAATTCAGATGCTCGAGCTGAGCCTGTTCGAGTTCTCGGGGTTCTCGGGCGCCGAGTCGTTGGAGAGCTGGGCAGTGCCTAGTGCAAGGCACGTGCGTGCGGGAGTTTTTATCCTGACGGTTGATCAGACGACGGCCTCGAAAGTACAATTCGCGGCTGCTGTTGCTGGCGTGTCGTGATAGACATTGCACGACGAATTTCATTCCCGTTTGACAACAATATATTATTTCCAGTGACCGAGTGTTTTGAGACAAGAAACAAAAAGGAGAGACGGAGACGAAAGAAGAGCAAAGGTCATAGCATAATGTGTCAGGTAGGGTATCAAAAGATATCTTTTTTCCGGTAGATCGTGTCAAGGGGGCTAGGAATACAACATACGTCGACAGACAGATTTAGAGTAGATGTGGCAATGCGTGCGTGAACAGAGCGTGGAGGGAAAACAAGAGAAAAAGAGAGAGAAAAGCGAGTTGGGTTCCGATTTGGTTATCATCGGTCTGGCCAATCGTCGAGAGCTTCGAGGTCGCATATATCTGTAAAAAATGGCTTAGGGAAAACAACAACAAAAAGACAAAAGAGAGGATCGGATTCCCACCTATCGGTGACCGGAATACTCGAACCTATTAAAAACGACGATCAGCACGGAGATGACAAGTGCCGAAGAAGATAAATGAACGTGGAAAGCGAAGGCGAAGGACTCACGTAAGGGTGGAGCCTCGTGACATGTCCTTCAGAGCGAGACCGCACCAGACTCCTCGAGTGTCGATCAAATACGCATGACTCTGCGCTCGAAGAGCCGGCTTCGTACGTTGTCTGCCACGCTTGCATCCGGAATGCGCCTTCGAGCGAATCGGGTTGTGCGGCATTCTGCGGATCTTCTGGATCGCATTCGGGCAATGTGTCGTGGCCGGATACGGATGAACGATGTTCCGAAGGTGCAAGATAGACGGGAATCACTTGGTCCTTGGCGGAACCCGGACCTTGGCGAGGAGTGAGGCCTTGTACAGGAGGTTGGTCGCCGAAAGACGCCGTTGATTGCGGTTTCGTGGGGGCGATGACTGTGTACCCCAATTCTTGCAGTAAGGAACGTGGGAAGAAGATCTAAAGGACAATAAGTAGGCAGTACCTGGATTACACGAGATGGCGGAAATGACATACGAGCAGAGTGATCGCAGATGAAACGAATGATCCAATACCGCCCACCATCAGCAAGATGTCTGGCCATCCAAGTTATTGTCCCCGTTTTGTTGGTCAAGTGGGAAGCACTCACCTGGCCAAAAACTTCATGGTCGCGATGGAGGGATGAGAGGTCGTAGCTAGCACACAAATGGCTGCAAAGACTTACGTGCTCTTATTTATAAGGTGATTTCCTTGCACCCCGTCCAAGGATAGCACAAACAACGGAAGCGAATAAAAGAAACGATAAATGATGCGTCCAGCCTGGAAGGGCAGGATGGTGTTATGAGTGGAGATTTGATGTGATGATGAGACGCACGTTGAGCTGATAGAAAAAGACGAGACGAAGGACGACGTTTGGGGCTGCGCCATCGTCCTTTACCCGACGGATGAATCCCGGAAATTGGTATTGGACGTAAAGTGAGGCGAGTGAGGTAGCGGTAGATGCAGAGGACCCGACGAGAAGGGTCCAAGCGAGGCACTGGGAGCGGTTGTGGGTGAGTCTGGAGGAGTTGTCAAGGGAAACCTGCGATGGTTACCGAGTCGAGCTGTCTCCGCGAGATGAAGGTAGTCAGCGGCATGCCGACCAAGGCGAGGAACGTGCCTGGCACCGTGTAATCAGCGAATGATGAAAAGAGCCGATGCAAGTAACCGTGGACGGTATGTACCGCATAGCCAGATTCTGTACTCGCCGCTTTCGAACCACAGTCTCTGTGCGGGGCCTTGATTTTGGAGGAATAGCCAGAAGGCGAACTCTACGTCACGGGGGGGACCATCAGCGAAATGGAATGGGAGCGTTGAGAGCGGGCCTGCCTTCGAGATGGGTGATACTATCGAAAAGAGATGATGATCAGACGTGAAAGAGGGTAGGGTAGGGAGACTGACAGTTCACACGCCCAAGCGATGCTGAACAGGAGCAAGAGGGGAAGGACCCATCTTTTGTTTCTGGGTGAATAGTAGGCAAGCGGGACGGGTGTCACTGGCAGAGGATATCAGCGGACGAGCGGGGTGGATGAACGGACTCACGTTGGCCCTCTGGGGTGGTCATGAAGCCTGCATGAGGGTTGAGTGGTGCGGAGGAACGGAGAGGAGGGGGACGCACCTTCCTGGAACTTGATAAACGTGAATGCGACGTTGAAGCAGACGAGACAAACGAGTGTAGCGAAATAGGTGTACTGATACGGGGTGAGCAAGCTGCGGGATGTGGGTGTGCATGAGACGCACGCTCATGAAGCGCTTGAAGGCGCCGCGATGTCTTCCGGACTGGTTCCATTTGAGACAGTAGAACCTGTCATAGGACCAGAGATGGAAGAGATGGAAGGAGAAGAACTTGTGTGTGTGTGTGAGGAGGAGGAGGAAGACAGGGATGGAATGGACTGACCAGGACGGAGAGGACGGACCAGAGGAGATAGGCAGTCGGTGAACCACCCGGCATTGTTTGAGGGGGGGACTTGAAGCGAACGCGAAGGAGGAGAAGTAGGTTGTATAAATAAATAATTTCGAAATGAAGATCTCGATCAATCTATATTTATTTATTTATTTGATAAACAAATTTCTAAACGTTTCAAGCTAAACAATCTTCACACTCGTCGCCGCGTCCTTTTCCACTTTCTCTCCAAAGATGTTGACACTCCACTGTGGCTTGTACGTCATCGGAGTGTTGTACCTGTCCATCCCCTTCAGTAGATATACCTGGGGTAGACTGTCTAGACTGCCTACCGTCTCCCGTTGCCATGCCCGATCGCTGTCACCTTTGCATAGTCCTCCTCGCTCAGCTCAACTTGCTTGAAGTTGGAAATGATACGCTCTGGAAACAAACTGATCTCGATCGGTCGCAAGGGACGGCCTCGATCACTCACCCTCGTGAACACTCTTCGGAATAACAGAGTAACCACGGTATGCGCCCCAGGCAATCAGCACCTGAGCAGGCGTCGCACCGAGGCCTTTCGCCACGGACTGCACGACCGGGTGCTCCGTCAGCATGGGAATCCCCACCACTGCTCACATGCATCAGCACAGAATGAGGCAGAGATTTAAAAAAAAAACACCCACAGTTGTTGCCGAGCGGGCTGTACGCAGTCATGTGGATGTTTTTCTTCGCACAGTATTCCACGAGCTCGTCTTGCGGAAGGAGAGGGTGCGCCTCGATTTGGTTGGCCGCCTAGCAACTGGGTGAGCACCGGCACGGAATTCAAAGACCCGAGGACGTACCGGAATGACGCCAGTGGCATCGATGATGCCTTGGATTTGTTCAACCGTAAAGTTAGACACCCCGATCGCCTTGACCTGGCCGTTCACATTTCAGTCTAGTTCCGGACGAAAACACGCATATATGCTACCTTGCCCGTTTCCCGCAGCTTGATCATGGCTTTCCATGTCTCCACGAGGGACGTTTGGGTGTCCAGCTCGACTTCACCCGTGTCCGAGGAGACTGGCACGAGACCCTTGCCTGGCACGAAGGCGACAGGCCAGTGGATGACTACGCTCGTCAGTCGATCAGACGGTGGCTATATGCGTCTCGCACGCACGGTAGAGGTCAAGGTACTCGATTCCGAGCTGCTCGAGGGTTTCGTCAAGCTCAGCCTCGACGCGGTCGGGCTGGTGGGAAGAGTTCCAGAGCTTGGAGGTAATGAAGAGCTGCTCGCGGGTGACGACGCTGGGAATGACTTTTTTGAGGGCCCGTCCGACCTCGTCCTGATTCTGGTATATCCTGGCCAAGTCGAGGTGGCGGTAGCCGTTTCGGACGGCGATCTCTACCTAAGAAGATATGATTAGGGGAAGTGATCGGCGATAGTTCGAATGGGTCCTACTGCGTTCTCGACCTCATTTGGCTTGGACAGCCACGTACCCAACCCGATCTGGGGGATGGTCGTGCCGGTGTTGAGAGTCAATGCTTTACCAAGAGACATCGTCGAGTCGAGTCTCAAACGGGATCATCTCTCTCTTAAATACACCCTCGGCGGTCCGGATATACCCGCCACGGCCCGAGACTTATTCAACTGGTTAATACGAGCGGAGATCGAATTAGACACCTTGTCCCGCTCGCCCCACACAGCGTCACTCAACTCACGTCGCGCTTAGCGCGTTCAGCGACCATGAATGTACGCAATTTCTCGTCTCCATCACGACTGAAACTCACCCTCTTCATGCGTACAAAGAACCTCCTCCGGACGCTGACAGAGAGTCAGGTCCAGGCGACTCCTGACCTGAAACTGCTCTTAAACACAGTCAAGGATGCCAGGGTATGCAGCCACGTCTCATCACTTCCACAGTAGTCTGACCGTGTACGCAAGCGCCAGGGGTTCGACAACAAGGTCTCCGAGCCGTTCTACGAGTCGCTCGAAGGGCTGCTGCATGACATCCGAACAGTCACCATGGTACGTGTGACCCTTCGTCTACCGCTTCTTTCTGATGCATCCACGCAGGATAACCATGATGCAGAAGCATTTCTCAAGCCCGTCTCGAAATCGGACGTTCCAGACTACTATGACGGTGCGTACGTGATCCTTTTCTCGTGGCTTTCTCTCATCCCACTTTCAACTCTCCCCTCGACAATCAGTAATATCCAATCCTATGGATCTACAAACAATACTCAAGAAGGTAAAGGCCAAGCAGTACAAGTCCAAGCGCGAATTCATGGACGACCTCGATCTCATCTGGTCCAATTGCTTCACATATAACGCGACCGAGGTCTGTCTTTGCCCCACTCTCTCTTTCTTTGCTCTGAACACCACTCTTCTTCACCTTTCGTCTTTCCATCGTCGCCGCAGGATCATCCTCTTCGACAGTGTGCGGTACGCTTGAAGAAGAAGGCCGACAGACTCCTGGCAAACATAACCGACCGAAAGGACCGCGTCGATCCTGCTATACCCCCCGATTTCTCATCATCCCCTCCTCGACCTGTCGCACGACCAAAGATCAACGGATATTCATCGTATGATCGCATCAAGTCCTCTTCCTCATCACAGTCCTTTTCAGGCTCTGCTCCAACTTCTCGGCCCTCTTCGATCAGCGGTATACGGCCTACCCCCGGTATGGCTATAAGGAAGATGAGCATGGACGTGCCCTTTGGGGACATGCCAGCACTCGTGCGAACACCCGAAGGAATGGCCGCTTTCCGATCCCTTGATATCGAGCTGGACGGACTTGGCGAACCCGGTCCATCCACCCTAGCCCACGCCAACGGCCAATTGAATCAAGGTCTTGTCGAGAGGCTCCGGAGCTACGTCGTGACGCCGGAATGGGAAAGCGAGAGCGAGGACGAGCGATCATCGGTGGGCGTCAAACTGGAGAGTGACGCTGGAATGAAACGCAGACTAGTGTGAGTGTTGGTTCTTGTTTCTGGGCCGAACATTCGCACATCGAACTCCTTCCTTGAATCACTCAGTAACGGCATTCGCAACCGCCCTCGAAAACGCGTACGACTCACCCCTACCGATTCGGACAACGAGATTGGTGCTAGGGAAAGGAATAGAAACGCGATCGACCTCTGGTGGTCTGCCGCACAGTCGGATGCGTTGTTGGCCAACGGTCTTCCTTCCCTTGTCCAATTCCCCCCTTCCAGCCCCCCTTCCGTTCGAGTCAAGACAGGATCCAATCCATCGAAATCCGCAAAGCGAAAGCGTCTAAAGCAAAAGGTTCCAACCCCTTCTGCGCCGTCGAATACGCTTCTTGGTATCATGAACTCCAACATCCGAACCCTAAAACGCGTGAGGAGAACACACGCCAAGTTTGCGGCGCTCAACCTTAACGCCGAAGAAGGTGGTGGTGGTCCGGGTCCGGACGACCTACCTGAAACGGCGGAAGACGTCCCTGTGGACGAGTTTGTTGACGAGCGGTCGTGGAAAACGCTTGTGGGTTTCAAGAGTGGCGATTTAGAGGGTGGTGTCGAGCTTGGGAGCGAGCGCGCGGCGCATTGTCTGCGGTGGACGAATCGTAAGGTGCTAGAGCATTCTGGATTTCAAGGTGAGCGTTCGCAGCGACAAGCAAAGCTTCGGGTGCTGAACGTTGGACATTTTGGAAAACAAAAAAAGGTGCCTCTGCTTCGTCGCTGGATGTTCTGACAGGTGTAACGTCTGAGTTCCTCCTGAATGTTGGTCGAACGCTTAGATTTCTGTGTGACAAGCATGGCAAGACGATGACACCAGAGGTGAGATATTGGTATCTTGGTTACCTAGACACAGTTGCCACAGGACGCTACTTCTTTCTGGGCTTCGATGCTTTGATAAAAGGACAGTCACTGACATTGCAATCAGGAAATCGTGTTGCATACCCTGTTCGAATGCGGGATTACGAGGATTCAAGACCTCGAGCGGTACATCAAGGACGACGTTGTACGCCATGGCTCGCGTCTCTCCGACCTCGAGAAGAAGCTCGTCAATGCGTATCGTGAAGCGACGACTGTCGATGTTCTCGATGACGATGTACTGTTCGGAGAGGACGAGGAATCGGAGACGCCATTCGCGATGGGCTTGGGCGGATTCTCGGAGGCGTTTGACGAGGATTTCTTTGGGTTGAAGGAGTTGGGCATCGCGGCCGAACTTGGTCTGTCGAGCTTGAGCATACCCAAGAGACTGTTGAAAGGGAAGCGGGATGCGGGCGGCACTGCACAGTACGTGAATCGGTTATTGGTGCGGATGACTGATGCTAACCTGTACGATAGGGCAAAGGCGACGGAGCCTCCGCCACCTTATCCTCCGCCGCCGCCGTTTGTGACAATCACGACCAAGAACGTGGAAGACCAGATCGGGTTGCTCAGGCCGTATTACCAGGAGCGTATTGCTGCGTTGGCAGCCCCTGTGCCGGGTCCGCCGCCGCCGCCTCTGCTGGGTATGCCGCTCATTCCACCGCCGGCTGGCGTGATGGGACTTGCGAGCGTGGTCAATCATGCTACACCCGTGCCAGCCCTATCGACGTTACCGGACGACACGCCAACGCCATCTCAGACCAAGTTGGGGCCGATCGGACAGGTGATGAAGAGCGGGCCGTCGGGGGGGACTGTGAAGAGAAAGGCGAAAGCGACCGGACCGGCGGCCAAGGAGGTGGGTGGAGGTGGCGGACCGGTGTTGCCGCTTCCACCGGGATTGTTGGCGTTCAAACCAGAGGAGGGTTTGTCGGGGCCGTCGTTTCGGGGGGAGGTGATGAGTATCGGGGATGCGGATGCGGGAAGGAGAGGTGGGAAGGGGGGCAAGAGGAAGGCGGTAGACTTTCCGCCTGTTATTGCGGCGAGTGCGTGATATCGTTTGGGAGAGGGACTTTTCTTCTATTCAAGTCGTTTGCTGCTGCGCTTGGTGCACGCACACACACACACATGTCTATAGACGAATCAGGATCTCTGTGGTCCGTGGATGATACCTGTAGCATTATTAGGATAGTTATTCGAGTCTGCCCTTTTTTTTCGTGCAGTGCGTTCTTGTGAGGCATCGGGACCGCCGAGATCCGATCATGGTCAAGGCTTGCGCCGCGTTCTGGGCGTCTGCTTATCGCTGATCATATCGAATCAGCAACCCTTCTCTCTCTCTCTCTCTCTTCCTCTGAAACACCGTCGCAGTCGATCCATGGCTTATTCGAACGTGAGTACTCTCGTGGACGGCGTGACGACGTGATACAACTCAACTTCCCGCACCCTCGCAGTACGGCCCACCCAGCGGGATCTACGGCGGCCCCGGCGCGCCCATGATGCCCGCTCCAGGCGGGTACGCCCCCTCGATCCAAAGCCCCGTATCTGTCTCTGGATACCCGACGTCGTCTGGAATGTCGATGGTCCCTCCGCCTGATGCAGATCCCCAGTGCGTCGCATTTTTGTGAGAACAGACGGAAGCGAACTGAAACTTTGGCGTGTGCACCGTGACAGGTTGTGGAACTGGTTCAACGGAGTGAACTCCAGTCGATCTGGGGAGATCACGGTCGTCGAGCTTCGTCAGTCTTTTGAAAATTGTTCTTTTGCGATGCGTTGACTTGATCTTTTGGTTGGGTAGAACGCGCACTGGATCATGGTGATTGGGCGCGTACGTGTGCTTTCTCTCTCGTCGCTATGATCTATGAACTGATATGATCAACGTGGTAGCGTTCGATCTGGACACGATCAAGCTCCTCATGCAGCTATTTGTGCGTGGATGATGGATCGTCCCCACGATTCTCGGAGGCGTTTGTCTGAACTGACGCGTGAAACAATATAGGATACCGAACGAAGCGGTACCATCGGGTTCAAGCAGGTGCGTGATCTCTCGTTCGAAAAGAAAGTATGGAGAGGGCTCAAGTCACATCGTCGTCCAGTTCTCGGGGATTTGGTGGTACGTCAAGGTACGCACGCACGACCTCTTGCACGAACCCCAACAACCAAAACTTACTAGGACTGGCAAAACCTGTTCCGCCATTTCGATCGGGACCGTTCCGGAACGATCGACGCTAGAGAACTTCGCGATGCGCTTGCACAGTTTGGGTATGTACAGACTCTACATGTTTCCCCTCACCGATCGATCGATCGAAACCGCCAGGTACCGTCTCGCTCCGCGCCTGATCGACCTGATCGCGCGCAAGTACGCGTCGCCGGTGATGTACTCGGATGGAACGCCGCCTGGCATCACGTTCGATCGCTTCGTGCGCGCGTGCGTCGTCGTCAAGCAGATCACTGAGTCGTTCAAGCGTCATGATTCTGACTCGGACGGGTGGATTCAGATCGATTACGATGGGTTCATGGAGATCGTGCTCAGTCTGCCTTGATTACTGGTGCTTGATATATAGTGAGTGTGTGTATGAGAGAGCTCAAGTGGAAGGAGGTGGGCTGGATATAATCGTACATAGTAATGTAGGAATAGGATGGATCTTTTGTTCGGTAGGCTCCGAAAAAAGACACGGTGGGTAGAATTACAGGCACGTCTATTCACATGGAGCGAAGCGAGGACAGGGTATCATAGATCGGGTACCTAGCGAGGAGGGAGAGAGACCTAGTATCAAATATTTCTCAACGAGCTTGACGAGAAGGCGTCGCCCCGCGGACGTCCAAACAACATGGTCGGCGCCGCTTGCGCCGGCAGTGCACCGCGGGTGGGTATCTCTGACGATCCGACCTCTTTTCCCGCCAAGAGGTACGCTATTCGAAGTTCCTAGTTTTTCAAACGCGGAGTCGGTCAAAGAGAGAAGGAGGTGAAGAAGAAGAAGAACGATGGGAGAACCTCTTCCCAAAAAACGGCAAGGAGACGCCAACGAACCTCGAACGCGTGTTTTTCAAACTTTGGCGAGGCGACGATGCTCATGAGATGGTCCGAGGTGTTGGGAGATGTAGGGACGGTGAGAAATGCTGTCGCGGGTGCGTCCTTTGCGTAGGGGGCGGGTGTGCTGGAAACGCCATCTGTCATCGTGTTCGCGGCGGGTTGTATGGGCGGGGTTTTGTTCCCGGAGACGTAGGCGTGGTATCGAAGCTCCTGTTTCAATCGATAGACGTGGTTAGCACGGGAGGGGGTGGGAGAGGGAGAGACGCGTCGAAGCAGGGGGGCCGACGACCGACCTCGTGTGAGAAGAGAGAGTAGAGCGGTTGAGCGGAGATGGACTCGAATGTCTCTAACGTGGGTGTATGCTTGAACGGGCGGAAGTCGTGGTGTGTGGGGAGGTCTGCGGGGAGGGCGACCGTGGCGGTACTAGTGCTGGCACTGCTGCGGCTGCCACTCGCCCCGCCGATGCTTTCGGAGGGGGCGGGGATGGCTGCGGGTACGAACAGGAGAGGTAGGCCGAGTGCTGCGCGTGCTGTGGGTGTATCTGGGGACTGAGGACATGGCGTGGGTGGTCGACGGGTGGATTGGTATGCGTTGAGATAGTCTTGGATGCGAAGTTCCTTTTTTGAGAGAGCAAGTCAAACAAAGTTCTGAATGTGATTGGATGGAACGGACCTCGAAACTTTGATCGGTCGTCGAGGATGCACCGACACTCATGAAATACAAAATATCTTGGCCGTTCATTGATGATCGAAGAGTATATGTGATTACGTAATGAGTTCGCTTGTAGCCACTCAACATTGCTTTGCATCGCATTTACATGCTGTAGTGGTATATATATATATAGTGTGGTGTGTGATCCTAACTCTATCTCAGGCTATCCATTGTTCATGTCCAGCTTCCCTCCGCAACAATCCAACGACGATGGTTCTCGGCCACACCTGGTGGTAAGGTAGACGACATGCGAAACCGACCAACGTCACGTGCAAATTGTGATGTTTGCGTGACAAACGCAATAGGTCAATGATTCATCTAACAAAATGAGAGGGTGCAAATGTAGCTTGATGGAAATACATTAGAAACTACTACGCAAATGGCTGTTAAAGCAAAAATTGAAGCCGTGGCTGCCGAGAATTGATC
>JBBPOM010000240.1:0-35386 GCA_038091455.1 Leccinum uliginosum
TATTGGTTCAGGTTCAAGTACAAAGAGAATGCAGTGACACTGGTCGTCTACAGCACTCCTTCAAATCATCGCCTGGCAAACACGTGCACGGCGTCTCATCCACTCTCACGCAGTTACCGGCTGCTCGCTTTTGGCATCTCGGTTGCCTTTATCCGAAGAGTGGCCAGAGTCTGCTTAGTGTGGGCAGGCTGTAACTTTTATAACTTTGAGGCCAAAGCGTTCAGGACAAGCATCAAAGAGGAGAGACGGATATAACAAACCCAGGGTACGCTATCATGAGGTCCCCGCGGACGCATCAAACTACCGCCTGCTCTCCGCGACCGTCTTCGCAGCCGCCACCCACCCTCGCCCTCCGTCGATGCCGATAATCCAGCTTGTCTTCCCCCGACCGCGTCAGAGCATCTGCAACCACACCCTCCAATACACCACCTAGCGCACGCTCCACACGAGCCTTCAGCGCATACGCCTCGTCTACGTCATAAATTGACATCGCATTGCGAAACGACGGCCAGAAGTACAATATGACCACCTTGTGCAGCCCCTTCCAGATAGGCTTCAGCGACTCTTTATGGCACGCGCGTACCTTTGGCTGGTGGTCGGAGTCGTGCATCATCCTTTCTACCCCCTCCAGCACTTACAAACGAGGCGACGGACAACACAGCGTCGAGCCTACAGACGGAGGATCTGTGTGAGTACTACATCGAGCGCGATCGTATCTGATTTGAACCACTGGATCGGACAATTTTTATTACCTTTAATTTCATTTATTTTCCGAGCTTCCATCTTTTTGCTGTCGGTCATGTCGGATCGTCTTCTCCATACATTCGTTTCACGTGTACATCTTCCTCGTATTAATCATGGATAAGTCTCTCCCGTCAATCTGACCGTACTAGGCTACCTCAAACATCCAAGTCCGTTAATTTAGGGTTCAGCTGCCAAACTTGAGCCTTATCGAGGAACTTAACCAGGCTCGCGGAGGCGATACGAGCCTAAGGGCGCGACCTCGAATACATTGGTTGCATGATCATCGGTATTCCGTCGCAAGTGGCCGCTTTGCACTTATCCGCACAAGGCAAACCTGTCGGCAATGGATTTTACACCTGTGAGTTCCACTTTGACAATTAAAATTCGATTCCTTGATTCCATCGAACGTTTTACAGTCCCGTGTCGCAGTTTCCCATCGATGACCTTCTCCATCGGCATGCGTAGGCAGTTTCAAATCCCTGCTTCGGCCCTCAATATGGGATCAGTTAGCCATCGTTCGCCAGAGTGTTTCAGCGGCGTTGTCGCTCGGCGCGATAACGACCCGGGTGAGCTTCCAATATCCATAAATTCCGAGGGTCGTTTTCAGTTGCTTCGTGCTGACCAGATTGCATTGTCCGAATCACCAGCACAGTACTGGAGCATCGGTACCCTTTTCCTGAACGAAGTCTACAGGGTTTTCGATCACGGGAATGAACGGGTCGGATTTGCGAGTCTTGCCTGATCGTTGCAGGCTATTAGTATGATTTGATAGATGCCACACTAATGTGCTCCTGTTCTTCTTTTCTTTTCATTTTCATTTCCTTTTTTTTTGTTGATAAGCCGTATCATTATTATGTACAAGCGCGCTATGGCCTTCGGACGTGGAGCTACTAAGGCTAACGTCAATCGCGGCGGGCTCGGGCCCGCGACGACGCAGTAGTACTGGGGGCACGCGCTGCTGCTCAGTCTGTCAGAGTCGCGTTCACCAACACCACACTGCGATTACCGCGCACTGATGAGAACAGCCTCTGCGAAACAACGTTCTCGATCAAGAGTAGATCATCACATCGACCTGGCAGCTGCGCACCGTATCGCCGATACGGAAACCGATACTGATCAGGCATAGCCGTCCCCGCAGTCCCCACATTCCTCGTTCTCGTCTTCGCGATCGCGAGCACATGCCTGATTTTCTTTTACCACCACCACCGCACGGCAGCACCTAGGCTCAGATTCAGAAGACAAGGATGATTCACTGGAATTCCTATTGTTCGTTGTTCAGCACGCTCGATGTCTCTGTATGGATCTCTTCTCCTCCGAGTCTGATAGGCTCTCGGGCCGAATTGCGCGCTCTATCATTGCCCACTATATTTCGCCTTTTTTTTTTCCTTTTCTTTTCTACACGTTCTCGTGTAGAAAAAAGGGGGCGATAGGCAAGATTGGATGTTCGAACCGAAGTTGAACTTCAGAACTTGGTCACTGGCACTTGATGTCGTGTGTGTGAGCCTTTGAGGTGAAAATCAAAACACGTGACCTCTACGCGTCATATTGTTCGATTCACGCTCGGTCTCCCACATCGAGTAGACCCTGTCTTCCTAGTGGTACACCGTCCACACTGCGTTTCTGAGGAATATTCGCCAACACCACACCAGTGCACCGCACTGCAAAGAACAACCTTTGTGAAACCCGTTCTCTCTCGATCGACCATCGTATCCGCGTTGGCTGGCACTGCACACCATATCGACACCGTTACTGATACCGATCACGCCATTCTAGGCATGACCAGGGTAGTCCCCGTTCTCGTCTTCGCGATCGCATGTCTGTTCTCTCTCTCCACCGTGGCGGCGGCGGCCATGAGTCTTGTCGAACAAAAACTCGAACCCAGACAGGGAGCTGGAATAGAAATTGCAGAATAGAATTGGACGTACCCCGGACATTCCTTGGGGAACCATATCGGATAGTGAGAGCGAGAACGCGGGGTCTTGGCGCAAGGCCAAGCTCACAAGCTCGGAGACCTTGTGTTTTGGGGCAGGACCGGCGATGGCAATGGTAATGCACAGGGTGTGCCACCCGTGCAGATTCCAATCCCGCTCCCGTTTGTCCTTGACACGTCTCCACGGTCTAGTGGACCAGCACAATCACATTCGCGTTGGATCAGGTGTAGACGACCCTTGCGATGAGGCCCTCGTTTTGATAACACGCCTTTCTTCAGTCAGACACGAGTGAAGATGGCTGACGTGGATAGTTTTTTGCCACGTGAGAAGTGTCGGGACAGAAGGAAAGACGGTGTCGATCCCAACTACAAAGTCACCTGAAGCGGAAGCCCGACCAAGTGGAAATGGGGACAAGATGGGATCGTTGAAAGAGCCCTTGAATATTTGTGAGTGTGTTCGAGTAATCACCGAGATGAAAAGTAATATACCGTGAGATTTCCATAAGGGGGACAAACGGAGATCAGACCATGGACGGACTTTGTTGCCTCGAGGCTCGAAGCTCGAGCTTCCAGACTTCTCCCCTCGCTTGCAACGCTAACAGGAGAAGCGAGACAATGACACGAAAAGCTGACTTCTGACAAATGGGATATCGCCGCTCCTACATTTCATACATCTCACACAAACTGAAGCTGTCTGGAAAATAGCATCAAGAGAATGACGGAGAACGACTGGGTGACTGTGTTGCACATAGCAATTCGGGGATAAGCGAAGTCCATCGAATAGTGCACCGCATTGCACCGCTGAATATTTCGGCTACGCCGGATCTCGAGACGAGACTGGGAGTGGGGAGCAGACGATTGACGAGAAGCGACTCGAGGAATGGAAGTTGAAGCTGGCTGTATAAGGTAAGTGGAATAGTTTACCTGCACCTGTGCAAAATCGCATGCATACAGATCTTGATATCGGGATTCAATGAAGAGCGTGCTTGTGTAAGTACTTGGCTAAAGGGTATGTATGACGGACAAACTGACCCACCTTTGTGTAATCAGATACCGAACGCATACACAAACGACCTTCTGCAAGGAACGTCGGTTATTCGAATTGGTTTAATGATCGATACACATGTCGCCAGTCACCCCGTACGGAATGGATCAGGAATCGACCGGTGCCTGTATGAATTCTGTGAAAAGCGGTGCGGAAAGGAGAGCTGTATACCGAAATACGTCCGAGCATGTAGGGCAAATGCCAGCGGTATCAAAGCTGGCTGGCTGTGCCCAGAAGCAACACTGAGGATTCGGCGACCATACGACTCAAGCCAGCATGGTGGCTCTCTCCCAATGAATGGCAAGTCAGAAGAGGCGGAGTGAGCAGAGAGTCCGTTTCCGCAGGGACGAGGAAGCAAAGATGTGGGTTCCCAACGGAAACGCGGGATATAACCCATGCGCAAGGCAGGCACGCAGATTTACCAAGGTACGAAGTGTAGCACTAGTGTGGCAAGGCCATTCCGCGGACGAGTGTGGCATTCTCTCAAGATCTTCATTCCAAGTCGACGGGGTCCATCTCGCTTACGTCCAATGCTAAATAACATGAACGCCACAGCACCAAAACGTACATGCGGAGGGATCCCATGCGGCATCGGGTGTTACGATGACGGTCCACGGACGATAAGAGTACCGGGTGGGCAGATACTATAAAATAGCCAAGCCCAGTACACAGGACGAAATTACAGCAACTGCGCACCTCTGAACCATGCCAAAGTACTTGTTCATGCTGTTTTTTCTGTTATTGTTGCTCCTTCTCTTGTTCTTGGTGGAGAAGGTCAGGACTATGTGACGAGTACCATTGTTGCAGGGTTGATTGCACGTGTTTCTCGTATTTGCGCGCTTGGGCGTTAACCCGAAATCCTGTGTAGGCGCTGGGACTACATTCTGCAACCATGAGCAACGCACTGAACCCTCAGAGAAATGAGAGCGACAGGTAGGCTTTTGGGCATGCGGAAAAGTTCGTATCAGGTCTAACTGGATTTTGCAGGTGGAATACGCTCATCAGCGAATCAATGGCAGCCATCGAGAAACACCTCCCCAGGATCGACGTCGACCTTGCATCTTTTATCCGCTGCATCACCTTCCGCGTGTTCTTGGTCGTGTTCCTGAATGTGGATCCCCTCGCTATGAACACGAACGACGTGCTGAGGGTCACAGCTCTGTTGTCGGACTTTTACGACGACAGTAACGCTGGCCCGGGTGGCAGGAGGCCCGGTACCGGTGGGGGGCAAACAAAGACTCGGAGCAACTCAAAGCTCCCGGAAGAGGTGCAGAACGTCTTGCGCCCGTGGCTTCTGCGCGCTGGCGCTACTAGCGGCAGAAGATCATCTCAGTCAAACTTGGACCGCGCTCTCCCCGCATACGAAGCGCTCTGGCGAATCATCGCCACCATCGTGGTAAATTGCGAAGACGACGAATCGAGGGCGATGCGTTGGGTGATGTTGGACTTTCGCGACAATCCGTGGGATCAGCAGTATAGGGTGTCGTTTGGCGGAGGCAAGAGCGCGTCGGGGATCACGGACGAGGCCGTCGGTCATCTGGGGTCGATTACGCATCTGAAGCAGCTCCCTAGGCCTGAGCCTGCCATGGCTATTCCCCCGTCGGAGCCTTTGAGCTCGCTCATGAACTGCATCCACTGCGCCTTCACGGGCGGCTCGCCTGGGCACTCTGATACTCCGACTGTTCTGGAGGCGCTGAAGTTTGCGGCGTTTTTGGCGTCTATGGTCATCGGACGAGTCGGGATCAAGTACGAGATATCCCCCAGCGAGGGCATTGGAGCGGATGGTCAGGCACCTCCATGGGATCGACGGAAGCTGCGCGGAAGAGTGAGGGAGCCTCCCCATGCCTCTGGATCCAGGCAGGCGCATAGCCATTGATCGACAGACTATAGTATATACTATATCTCGTTGTACCCTGCAATATATTGAAGAGATTCTTTGGTAGTACAGCAAATTTAATCTCCGCTGACAAGTTGACCGCCATCGTCCAAGCCAAGTCGATACAATCTGGAGAACGAACTCCCCGCTGGTGAAGCAGGCCGTGGCCTGGGCGTCAATCCATCCACGGTGATTTTCCGCCTCCGTCGTTGTATTACATTACATGACGCGAGCTCCATTCGGAATGGTGTGCACTGGCTGTAGGATGCGACGCCAACGCATATGGCAGACGTACTGCTCGCAGTCCAGATGGAGAAACTGCGCGTGGAAGAGGCGTTGGCGGCGCGGGATAACGTAGTGGCTTGCCTCGAGGACGCATACACTTCCGTTCGCCAAAAGGCGGCGACGATATTGCGGTTGGAACGAGAACTGGAGACGTTGAAACGAGCCTCGACCCCGACTAACGCGAATCTTGAAGTCACTTTCTTGAAAGTGCCGGGGACACCGCAGCCGCAGTCGAGTCCGCGTCAAGCATTCGAGGAAGTTGATGAGCAGCAGGCGAGTTCTTGTCGTTTATTCTGGGCTCTAAATGTTACGGGGCTTATGCAGGGAACTCCGAATACGCCGGGAGGAGTGTCAAATGACTCTCCGTGCACGCCCGACGCGCATACAGACAGCTTGCAAAGCAACTCGGCTTACTGCAGACAGGTCTTGGTCAATAGACTCGCACCAGCGAGGCTATCATATACCCCCGCCGAGCCAACACCGTCGGATGACGGAGAGAGTCAGGTGAGTGCATATATGCGTCGTTCACGATTAAAACCATCCTGCGTGGTGTAGGATGCACTCGGACCAGCGGAGCAGACGATCGTTGCGAGACAAGCGATTCTCGCGACTCTTCCTCTGCCGTCAGGTATCCCGGACGATTCTCTGCAACCAATCATGATTCACGCTGCTCATACACTGCACGAATTCCTGGGAAATGCTTGTGGCGTATGTCTGCTCTGAGCTGCTTCTGTGACACTGACACCCTCCAGCCCCTCAAGGATTTGTGAGGACTTTTTTGCGACGTTGTTGATTTGCTCATCTCGGCTGTTGGATTCGATGATCAAAACAGACTGAAAAACTACAGAGTCTTGTCACAGCAGACGACATACTGGTGTCCCGACAGAGAAGAACATGGGTACTTCCTTACGCCTCTCTTCAAGTGCAGTACGAACCCGCGCGTGACGACGGCACATCGTTGGTCCATGGTCGATGTGATTGGTCAAATGGGCAAGGCGACGGGTGAGGCGACGCCTTCGCGGGGGCACGGCCTGATGAATCTTTGCAGAGTGCTTTTATAACAAGGACGGAAAGTGGTACTACGCAGGTACCTATACGGCCTTTCGGATGGGTGATCTCAGCGTTCAAGAATGGGAGTGTCTCTCGACCGAGGTAAATTGCCAGACTATCCAGGATAGTTTGGTCGCAAGGACATGTGTTTTCGCAGACGACGCAGGCGATCGTGAAGGATACTCTGATGGACCGGAAGAACGTGTCACCTCAGAACCACTACGAAACGTCGCAGCTCTATGCCGCGGGGGCTCTGCGCGTCGCCTGCATCGGTCTGCAATGCGTTGGATTCGACGACGACCTGTATCGCGGTGTTCTCGAGCAAGCAAGATTCGTTTACTGGAACCGAAGTGCAGCATAGACGCCCATACGAAACGACGACGACAGGGATGGTTTCGTGGACGTTTTTTATGACTTTTTGTGTTTTTTTTTTGTGTGGATGGTGAAAATAGAAGGATGCGTTGATTAGTCATCAGTAGTAGTAGTCGACCACGACGATGGACGAACGTGGTGACGCGCTGCTCGCCCTCCGCCAGGCGATCAAATCCAAAACGACCATCTCGTATCTCGCTCAAGGTCACCCAGCAGAGACCCTCCTCGCTGCAACACACCTCGCACTCGGCGCCGCCCTCGCCCTCCCAAAAACATCCCCGACTCGCTACACCAAGCCCGGCGGGTCCAACGCCGCCGACGTGTACACCCTCGAGGCCGTCTACCTCGCCTGGCTCCTACGCGATGTACCCGGCGCGGAATATATGCGCCAAGCGCGCGAGAGCGGTCTCACCGTCGGCTTCGTCAGCGTCACCGAGCGCAAGAGCCTCGTGGAGTGGTTGGAGGGCAAAGTCGCCGATCTCGAGCGCATAAGACCGTTGGCGAGCGGTGAGTCTGGCTCCGTGCGTGCGTTTGCGTTGGCTCACTTGGTCGTTAGAGTCGACGACTCCCCCAGGGACGCCGCCTCGTCGGGGCACAACGACGACTGCGGCGCCCTCCTCTGCGACGCCTAAACGTGCGTCGCATGCACATTCCACTGACGTCCCGTCGCCCTCCAAACGCCGGTACGTCGCCGACGCACACGACGTGGAAGTCGTCAAACGTATAAAGCAAAACGAGGTCGAGTTGCGAGATAGGAATACCGTCTTGAGGGGCACCAAACCCAACGTGTGTCCTTTTTTTTCTGGTGGACGCTGGACGCTGATACGATGCCCAACTAGAACTTTTCGGGTCTGCACGGCAGCTTTACTGAACGACTGAAGAGGCTTAGGGATGTCAAACCCGGCAGCGCAGCTACACCCGCACCCTCGGCTGGTCCGCCCATGCAAGCGCGTAAAGCCAGTGCGTTACCAGTTTCAGTCCTAATGTCTCTCACGCGTGCCAACATCTCTCTTTTAACAGAAAATATGTTCCCGATCATCATGATCTCCTCCTCGCCCACGGCGTTGATCACCATGTACAACGTGAAGCGGTTCTTGCAAGAAGCTGTGTAAGTTACGGCCCTCCTCTCTCGCTCTTGGTTGCGTGTTGTCCGCGCATACATTATGCCCCACGCGACTCGTACTCACCCACCCTTCGCCTCTAGCTTCGAACCGTCGGCCTCCGCACGCGAACGTTCAGCTGCAGCCGGAAATCCCCGTGTCGAAGACCTCCTTCACATCGACCGACGGCGCGACCCTGTCTCTGCTGCCTTTTCGTCCGCACCCACCGGCCCGTCCTCATCCGCATCTTCCCACGGTGGTTCGTCGAGCAGTGGTGGCGGCGGGGGCACGGTCCAGCGCTACTTTATCGTGGACAGCACGGACGCGCTCCAAAAGTTTGGCGCGGACGCATGGGAGCGGGTCGTGTGTGTGATGACGACGGGGCAAGCGTGGCAGTTTCGGCCGTACAAATGGAACGAGCCGAGGACGCTGTTTCATCATGGTCAGTCGCTGCATTCTCTGCTCTTTCTGTATGCGATGAGAGTTTAACGCTTGGGGTCGTGGACAGTCAAGGGGATATACTTTACGTGGGCCAACGATCCGCCCAACGCCAAGATCAAGAATTGGAACGTGACGGAGCTCAAGGTGCGCCGTGTTGTGGTGACTTGGCCCCCGGCGTTCTCATCTTGTTCTTCATAGATCGACCCGCACCGGAGACACATTGACAAATCGGTGGTAGCTCATTTCTGGAAGATCATCGACGACTGGACGCTCGCCAATAAGCCGTGGTTGCTCAAGTCGTGAGGAAGGGTTCCAATCGTCTGTTGTATGTCACACACACTTGTCTCGCTCCATCTGTCCATCTCGTTATTCTATGAAAAAACTGCACGTCCTACATGGTAGGACGTCGAACCGTGTTGGACTCCATTCCTCGACAATGATACAACCAAAAAGGCCCGTAAATTTCATGAGAAGAAAAAGATCCAAAAGTTACGCTACATATCGTGTGTAGAGACGACCAAGTTATGCATGACCGTTGGTGCCAAATACGTATTAGGGTTACAACAGTGGAATTGGCTCGGAGTTGATCATCATCATGCATAAATCAGCCATCATCTATCGATCATCCAGTGATCCCGAGACTGGCAAGCTCCTTCCGAATCTCCGTCTCGCCCTCCATCTTCTTGATCTGTGTCACCTCGAGACGCTCGCCCCGTTTGGCCTTTTCCTTGAGCTCCTCGATCGCCTTGAGCTGTGAAACAAAAACGAGTCTATCAATCACAAGACCGACACAACGGACAGGCACTCACCTTCTTGTTCAGATTCCGCACCTTCTTCGCGACGGGATCCAAGTGATCTGCGCCAGGCGTCGGCGGCACCGACGTCGTCGTCGCAGGCTCTCCCACCGCCCCCGTCTCGCCCTTGACGCCGCTTTCACCGCCGTTCACCTTCACCTCCAACAACCCGTTCGTTACCACGTCCAACGACGGCCTCACAGACCCAACTCCGACCGGCGTCGCCGTACCCGACGCTTCGCCCTTGTCGCCCTTTTTCTTCTCCTTCTTCTTCCGCTTCTTGTCCAGCCCTTGTCCTCCTTGCCCTTGTCCTCCCTGCCCTTGGTCGCCCGCAACCAGCGGCGTCGGTGCAGCACCAGGCACCTGTCGACGTCCTCCCTGTCCGTGCCCATTGACCCCGTTCGTCATGCTTCCAGGCGGATTCGGGCTACGATACCCCCTCGGTGGCGTCGCACTGCCGTTCGCCGATCCGTTCCCCGTGGGCATCCGCGGTGCCCCACCCTCGTCTTCGCGCTTAAAGATCGCCGGCGTCGCGAGCCCACGAGCACCAGGGGGACGATAAGCACCAGCGGGCTTGGTAGCCGCAGGTTTCGAGGTCAGCGCAGCGGTCAGGACGCTCGCAGACGGTTGGGGTGCTGGCGGGATCGTCGGTCCAAAGGGAGGTGCCTGGTCGATGGGCGTTGGGCGCCAGCTGACCTGATATAGTTCGTCGATGGCCTGGACGTGGACGAGTGGACCGGTCGCGTGCCAGATCTTGATCCCGTTGTCGACGCGCAAACGAGGAGAAAGCGTCGCGGTCAGCAGGAAACGTCCATCAGGTGACCAAGAGCAGTAGGACGTGTTTGGCGCATCGATGGTGCATATTTTTTTGAGCGTGCGTCGGTCAACGACATCGATCTTGCCTGCAAGGTTACCAAATCCGGCTAGGAATAGAAGGCGTCCCTGGGGATTGAACGAGATGGTGTTGTGTGGTGCCGAACCAAAGTCGTGGAGCGTGCGGACGCGTTGATCAAAGAGCATCGTCTTGGCGGGCATAACTGTCGGGAAAGAGTTAACTATCCAATGACCACGTGACAGAGAAGCCGACTCACAGCCATAAACGACTCCAAACTCTTTGCTATTGGGGCTCCATGCTACGTCGTGGATAGGTCCTTCTTTGTCGAGAGAGACGCGGCAATCGAAATGACCAGCGGCACTCAGAAGATACATAGATGTCTCTCCATAATAGCTCTTGTTGGAGTTATCTACCTCCGTCTGGGTGACGACGAGGGCTTGTGTCCCGAGGTCGTTCCACTTGATCTGGGCACGATCGGCCTTGTAAAAGTTCTTTGCACACGTCGGCGCGGCGGCCAGGGCAAGAAGACCATAAATCTTGATGCTAGCAGGAGCACCCTGTTGGGCATTGAGAAATGTGCACGCGACAACGGCACTGAAACAAACCTTTTTCTCCGCAACAAAAACCGCGACGGATGAATTCAACCCAGGACTGAGTGATACCATCGATGCGCCTTCGACTCTGAGTTTATCGACCACGCCTTTGCCCCACTCGGCAGGACGGTATACCTGCACCTCCTGTGAGACAAGGCGAATGGCATGCGACTCCGAGATGGTGTACTGCAGATCCCAGCCTTCTTGAGACTTTTGAGTGAAGGCGATCAACTCTTCGCCTGTGGAGACGGAGAAGATGCGGAGGTTCTTGTGCTGCGCGCCGTCCTCGAGCTTGGCTGATGGGGGTGGGAAAAAAAAAATCGATTATCAGACGGCGTGATGAACACGAGGCTGCGACGAGGTCGGTTATGTACGTACCAGGGCGCTCCCAGGTGGAGATGTAGGTTCCGCGGGGAGAGAACTGGAGCTCGATGATGTTAGGGATGCTCAGTTCCTGCAATAGTTTTGCACCCTCTGCCTGGAAGATGCGAACGCTGGATCGATGTGATTAATACGTCAACGGAGATTGAAGAACGAGGCGAAGCCAGGCACGAGGCGGGACGCACGCTGTTGGCAGGCCGTAGGCAAACAGCCTTCCATCGTTGCTGTAGTGATAGGTGCGAGCTGGGACGTCGGGGGCTGCGAAGCCAGAGACGGGGACGTAATCTGGCGTTCCCCCGACGAGACCAAGGTTCTTTTGAGCGCGGACTTGAAACAAGTGGCGGTCAGACGAGCGAGCTTGATTGCGATGTAAACTTACACGCGTATTGCTGGGAGAGCTGCGACGCCATTAGGATCAGAGACGGGGCGGAGGAGAGAAGCAAATTAATGCTTCAAGAGAAACGGGCTTTGGGACGAGGACGAGGAGGAGGAGATGACGAGTCAAAGTCAGATTATTGCTCGAGTTACTGTACAGACTTTAGGGCAAGCAACTACTACCTTTGTCTACCCACGACCTGAAACGAGTTACTACTCCTGCCATCACGACCACGGAGCGGCGGGACTATCTCAAATTTTCCGATCAGACCGCCTAGACATAATCACCTCCCAAATCCAAAGTTACTGTACTACTTCAGTCAATCTTGCCGACGAATTGATTGAAATGGTACAACATCGGTAGGTTGGGCACCTGCAATCATCTTGGGCTGTGCATACTTTTATTTCACTCGAGTAAAAAGATTACGATGCGTTTCTGAGCGCAGTCGGCGGGGATGAGTAGGTTTCTCGGTGATCAAGAGTTCTATCATACAACACACATACGCTGTTCAAGCGGATAACGCTGTAGGTACGTCGACCTCCAACATCACTGGCCTAACACGCGCTCAAGATATTCTTTCGTGATGTGTACGCGAGGGGCGATTCGACAAGGGAAATGAGCAGGATGCCTACCATGAAGTCAGTAAAAAAAGTAAACTCAGAACATGAGCTATCCCAACTCACTGCGTCACTCCGTTTACGTACGTTGGTGTGAACGTGATCTCTTTCCCGTTCGCATCTTTGGCCATGTTGAAGTCGAGCGTCGCCAACATGGTGGCGATCGTGCACCAGATGGAAGCAAGTCCTGTGTGCCGGCCTGGTAATACGATGAAAAAGCTCATACATGAGCCAGGCAGTCGAGGTTGTCAATGCATCACATACCTGGACAAGATCGCCTGCCAAATCCGAATACGAAGTCGCCCGGGTCGTCTGCCGTCAACGTCCCGTCTTCGTTCAAGAATCTCTCTGGCTTGAATTTCTCTGCATCCGGATATCGAACTTCGTCTCGTGACATTGCCCTACAGGTCAGATGGTGAATGACGATGTCCTAAGGCTCACCGTCATGTCAAGTGCATGACCTACCATCCATTTGCGAAGACAGTTGCCCCTAACAAAGCATTCACTATTCAATAAGTGAATACAAGAATACGCAGCGGAATCAAACCTTTGGGGATATAGTAACCATTATAAACATCACTAGACGTGGCCGCATGCGGAATGCCTTCAGGAGATCATCCCCTAGGTAAATAGAGCCTTGCTTCCGAGCACGAGCAGTGCACGTACATAAGGGTACAACGGGCCTCCATCTCAACGTCTCTCGCATGATGGCTTCCACGAACGGCAAGTTTTCTCTGTCCTCAAACTCTGGCAATCTGTCGGTGCCTATGACGACGTCGATTTCTGTCTGAGCACGTTTCCACGAATGCGGGTTCTCAACCATCGCGAGCGTGAAAATCCCCAATATCGAACTCGTCTGCTCATTTTGTAAGCAATGCACACATCATATAAAGTTCACTACAGACCGTTTCTGTGCCGCCTGTGTGTGCACGATGTATTATTGTATATTTTGCTCCTCTCAGAGACAATCTTACCGATTAAAGCAGATGCAGCTCCTTCTTGTACACCCTTCTCATAGATGGGACGAGCCGAATCGTCCATGTATTCCATTCGAGTAATGTGATCCGACACCATTGCAGGGTTGACATGCTCTCCAGATGTCTACAATACATCACGTCAGTCGATATCATTTCTTTTGCATCAATCCCAAAGCTTACCATGCGATTCTGGACATATTGATATGGCATAGCCAACAACTTGTTCCTCAACGCATACGCCTCGTTTGCCTCACGTTTGATCCACGACCCGGGAAGCCAATCTGGCATGTAGAGTACTTTTACCACCAAAGATTGAAGCAGGTGCATTTTCCGAGTTCACCTAGAAGCACTCACAGAACGGGAATGTCTTGAGGAGGACGGATTTCTCTGGTGTCAATGACGGGACGGAAGCTTGAAGGTAGTCGTCGACAATGGTCACAAGAGGGTCGTTCCGAGGACTCGGATCATAGTCATAAAGCGCAGACATGGCTACCGCTGCGGCAAATCTATACAGGTTTGGTTTGTCAGGAGAACAACCGCCATCAAGTATAGATGAGCGCACTTACGTAGCAAAATGAAACTCGTATCGGTCCGGCTCGTCGATCATGTTCGTGATCATCTGTCGTGCTCGGCGAAGCTGCATCGGACGGAAGCTCGTGGAACTTTCGGCACGAAAAGTTTGATGGAATATCCGCCGGCACAACCTCCAATGGTCGCTGTAGTGCATAAATGCAAAATTGCAGTCATGTCCATACCTGGGAAGATGTGTATCTTGTCTCCAGAAATGGTGAGATGTGTACTCACGGGTCGACGGTCGCCATGGAGGGACGATCTGAATAGATCTGAGACCGCTTCTCGAGGAGGTCGTTTGCGACAGAAAGTGAATTGAGGACGATAACGTCCGAGTCCATAAGTCTTAGATACATTATATCACCTGCGCATCGTCAGATTCAGGCGTCATCATTCTGCGCTACACCCACCATATTTTGCCCGCCATTGGGTATAAGTCACCCAGGGTTCGTCTGTGTTAACAGAGAAGGCGCTTCCGACGACGGGGAGTGGAGTCGGGCCTGGTGGTAGGGGGTATCCTTTTCTCTCGATGCGCGCTTGAATGATGCGTCGAATGGTGTCTACGGTGGCCACCGCAATAGGCACCAACACTGCGAGCCGAGCGATCGAAGCAGAGGACAACTCCATTTCAGCTGTAGAGGTTCGCTCTGGGTGCGGAGAAAATCCTTCGAGCCCTGCACCATGTTATATGTGCCAAACTTCTTGACAGCCTGAGAGCGTGCCAAGAGAACTTCCGAGGAAACGAGCATTGATATTACACCGCTCGGTTCCTAATGTGAAGAAATTCATATGCGCTCGTTGGCTAGTGGCTGGACGGTTGATTCGGTCTGAGTGTCATCTGATCAGTATCCGGTCGCAATAATGGCAAGTACTCACTCACGCTCGGCTGGTAACGTGATGCCAGGCAGTGCTTGTGTGATAGCATATATATCATGACAACTCCTATTTTGTGTCCGGATACAAATCACAACTTCCTTCCATAGTTATTGATGGGCCAGTCAAAGCGTGCGAACACGTGCTAGTAGACGAGCTCCGAGTCAGGGATTCGGAACTGTGGTCCGGGGTACTTGATTGAATGGGACTAGTCTCACCTATTTCCAGCTCACTGATCATGATGATTTCGCCAAAATCAGCATCCTCCTCCCAGCTACATTGGCCCGGGCTTCATCCAACTGGCACTTATCCCGTAGTTTGCCGGAGGTATGATTCGGACTTCACTCATTCTTGATTAGGCTATTGATAGGATATCCGATACCGATGCTGACCGTCTCTGTCAGACGATCACCGGCGCCTCAAAAGTCTTGCTGAGAATCAACATCCCCGTCTCGATTGCCGAGCCCCCAGAGCCAGACCCGTAGTTACACTTTCATTATTGCCCTAGGGCATTCTAAATCCATCCGAAATTTTCAGGAGAGTCACTCGGGTTAATTTTGGTCCAAGGGTGTGCGTCTCAGTACCAGGGAGCGGAGTCCTGGATACACGTTATCCCGAAGTTGTCAATGGCCGTCATCTGTGGAGCTTCTTTTGACACAGTCGATGCCCCTCTCCATATCCTAACAGCTGTTGCAGTGGGTAGTCAGTTTACCCAAACAGGCTCCCAGCCGCCGCTGATATACTTCGAACCTAGTACGGAGACTGGGCATTGTGTAACCCAATTGGAAGGGCTCGACGCATACTTAGACCGAGGCATTCTTGTGGAAGAAACTCTTGTCCCCCCCTGCTACAGCAGAAATGACATTTTCTACTCGGCTCGCTGTGTTGGTGCCGCTCGTGGTCATTGCGGTGGACATAGTTCGACAAACCATTCGACAAGCCACTCAAACACCCGTTGAGAGCAAAGGATACTATTCTCTTCCCCCCGGCCCTACCCCACTTCCCTTCATTGGGAGCGCCCTTTCACTCAATACCGAAGAACCCTGGTTGACCTATACTGACTGGCGGGCCAAGTATGGTGAGCGTGGCGCTGAGTGGCGATGTGTGGCTAGGCTGACAATGCGTAGGTGACATAGTGTACATCAGGCTGATGAGTTCTGACGTTGTCGTCCTGAACTCGCCCTCCATCGCCAGAGACCTTCTAGATAAGCGATCCCAGATATACTCTGATCGTCCTTACATTGCAACTGTTGCCCCGTGAGTGATCATCGCACGATTAAACAGAGCATTACTTCTGCTGACCATTGATTTCGTTATAGATATGGCCACGATTGCAATTTTAGTTTCTCCCCGTACGGTGACCACTGGAGGTTGCGCCGACGAATCTTTCATCAGACATTCCATGCTCAGTCTGCCTTGGGCTTTCGTCCGATGCAGCTTCGCAAAGCCTGGCAAATGATCGCGAATGTCATGGATGAGCCAGACGAATATCCGTTTCATTTCGCAACGTAAGTACATTTCAGTGCATTTTTGATTGTGACTTCAATGAATTTGCCTAGGTTTTCTGCCTCTGTAGCCATGTCTACGGTTTATGATTATGAAACGAGTCCTCAGAATGACCCTATGGTGTCGATCATGGACAAATTCCTCAAGGCTTCCGTTCCGGTAATAACACCTGAGAAAGCGCTCTTTATCAGTATCTTCCCGTTTTGTGAGTGGGTCTCGGCTTTTTTCTACTAAATACAATCTAAGTTGTCGGGGATAAGTGTTGTTTGTGCCAGACTGGCTGCCTGGATCGTGGATTCAACGTGAAGCAACTAAGGCATACGAATGCAGGAACCAGATTGTAGAGACGCCGTACCAATACGTTCAGAAGCGTATGGTGAGCCTTGATCTGGCTGCAATAAACCGATTGCGACGTGGCTGTTATCCCTGTAGGAATCTGGGGAGCACACTAACGCTACAATGGTATTAGATCAAATCACTCGGATGAAGAAACTCGACGATCCGCATCGTTCTGTCTACGAGACAGCGCTCAAGCACGCTTCTGCGACTGCTTTCATTGGTAAGGATGTTGCTGTGGTAATCGAACGAATGTCAAATCTTAAACCACCACCGGATACGCACAGGTTCTGTGGCAACGGTTTGTGCTTAATTCATGAGAGCGCACATGATATATCTCATGTAAACTACAGACGAGCTCGACGTTGATGACGTTCACGCTCGCAATGGTCGAGAACCCACAAATGTGGAAACGCGCGCAGGAAGAAATCGACGCCATCATAGGGCCTGATAGACTACCCGACTTTTCTGACAGACCGAACTTGCCGTACGTCGACGCTATCGTACGAGAGACGTTGAGATGGAGTCCTGTTATACCTCTAGGTATGTGTACACGCCCCAATAGCTGTTCTTGGTCTGTGTTCCTGATTTCGTAAAGGTATTCCACACGCGTCTGCTACCTGTGATGTGTACAATGGTTACTATATCCCACAAGGTAAGTCCTGAGTAGATGATGCTGGTCTACTCGGAGACAGAATGTTCTACCTAGGGGCAACCGTGATCGCAAACACTTGGTATGCTCCTGGATCTTCCCGCGTGCGTAGAGCGGTATGGTCATCGCTTTTTTCATCTAGGGCGATGTCGCGCGACGAGACTCGGTATCCAGATGCAGAAAAATTCATCCCAGACAGGTTCTTGAACGCAGAAGGGATGTTGACAGATGACGACCCTGCCAAGTACGTCTTTGGGTTTGGTAGAAGAATCTGTCCAGGTGGGTTGCACTGCACGTCGCTGTTCCATGTGTTCACGCCCGTGTCTATCTTGTTTCCAGGCCGGCATGTTGCAGACGGGTCGATCTGGAGCGGTATTGCGACGATGTTGGCCACGCTTGACTTCAATCGAGCGAGAGATGCGAACGGAAAGGACATCACCTTCACAGCGACTTTTGCAAATGGATTTGGACGGTAAGCCGAGGACAGTTTATGTTCTAGGTCCTCTTACCGAATCGCAGCAGACAGCCTCTTCCGTTTCCGTGTCGACTGGTCCCTCGTGCACACGTCAGCAAAGAGTATCTCGAGCGCATGCTATCGCAGTAACGTAGGAGAACATGAGAGGGATGATGGAATGTTATGTATGTGCAGTCGATATCTCTGTAACCATGAGTGTCAGTGAGGATGACGGCCACAATTTCGAGTCCTGGGTCAAATAGGGTGCCATAGTAATGTTCAGTTCATGGCGGAACGACTCCGCCCATCGCACTGACTTGAGTACATCACTCTGAGAACTTGAAGAGTCTCGCATAGGCAGCTGGCGGGGCGGAGGTGGAGGAGCAGTAGGAGGTGTCGGGTTTGCAACTGCAATCCAGAATAGCTCGCCAGAGTCACTGAGGTATAGCTGGACAAAAAAAAACACATAAATAATAATAATACTATCTTGGCATCTCGGTCGCAGGACTGAATGCAGCTGGCACTGGAGCATGGGCCCGATGGGAGGTGGCGACCTACAACGGTAGGTGGGTTTTATGTAACGCGAGAACGTACCGAGAACTTGAAGCATCGCAATCGCGAGACTCCTTGAAGGCGGCCAGTTTCAAAGCGTTGTGGGCAACAGGAGTGAGAACGCGGGCGGGGAGTGTCACAGTCGGGCTGTAAGCCTGCTATTGTCACAAAGTTGGATCGCACTTGATGTTCAAATCATCCACTAACACGCAAGCTCACCGCCCGCCCGCCCGAAATCTCATGTAGTTGGAAAATGCAGATACTTACCGGGATAGACCACTTGGGGACTTGCTCGAATTTATGATCTTCGCTTGTTCTCGCTGGATTGTCGTTCGACCTTGACTCGACTCCCTCGACTTCTGTCTCCGCATGTCCTGGCCTGGCGGTAACTTGATAATGTCGCAATTGGGTATAGAATGTGATGAGGGTGATGGGTGCAGTATGTAGTGGTGTGGTGCTTGCTCGCGTAAGTATGTAAAAACGAGGCGGTCCTTTTGCTGACCAAGAGTCCCGCCTTTAGTCGATGCGGCTGGGAACTTTAGGTTGGTGCTGCACATAAACGAAGATCCTTCCCGCCAGAGATTCAATATTCTTTGACCATGACTCCGCTGTTTCGAAAGGCCCACACCCGAACCTTTGGCCTAATTTTGAATTAGACCAGGTGAACTCAGATACCCATCGCAATCCATACAGCGTCTCTCAGATTCGGACGAACCTATCGGAAACGCGAGGTCGTAACTATGCCGTCGTCATATGTCGATACATTCGTTATCCTCCTTCGAGCTTTGGGCTTGGTCGAAGGGTCATACAAGCCTATCCCCGAGCCACTGAGCGACTCGCTGACGACCAACAACAGCACTGCATACTCTATGGGCTACTCCAATTTTATCGGTCCTGGCTTTTCGAGCGCACCGGTCGATGTAGGATTCAACTTTTCTGGCCCCCGGGTTGGTTCGAGCTACGACGAAACGATCGTCTATCCTCCGATAGCTGGCGCCACCGCTACTGACCCACATTGCTCGGTGGTACCGTACGACCCCCCACCACCGGCCAACCAGGCCTTTGCGCCATTCGACACGGCTGCAGCGACTGTATATCGCTATCGGCAACAACAGGCCGTCAACCTAGGTTCGTGGTAAGTACCCTTTGAAAGATACCATCCTCCTATAATCACATATCGTGCTCCGTCGTTTGTTTCCTATTACTTGATAGGTTCGTACAAGAAGACTGGATGGTCCCTTCCCTCTTTACCTGCGCCTCGGAACCACGCACAGCAGAAATAGACGTCGCCTCGGGCTGGGGATCCCTCGCGAACGCGCGCGCTGTGCTCGAGCGGCACTGGGACACGTTCGTCAATCAGTCGGATTTCGACTACATGGCGTCCATCGGCATCAACACCGTCCGCCTCCCTGTTGGATACTGGATGCTCGGGTCCGAGTTCCTCGAAGGCACCCCTTTCGCACCGTACGCGCAAGTCTACGTAAACGCATGGCCACGAGTCGTTGGTGCGATCAACATGGCCGCCCAGTCCGGGATTGGGGTGCTGGTCGACCTTCATGGCGCTGTGGGCAGTCAAAACGGGCAGTCACATTCGGGGATTTCGGATGGTCAGACGAGGCTGTTCAACAATCCTGCATATATCAACAAGACAATGAACGTTCTGACGCACTTGGCTCAACAACTTCAATTTGTCACCAACGTCGTCGGCATCGAGATACTGAACGAGCCAGTGGACGTACCCACACTCCCCGATTTCTGTGAGCATGCTGCCTCAGGTTGTATATCCTCGGTGAAGATCTGACTCTGAACAGATTCAAATGCGATAATGGCGATGCGACGACTTGAAAATTCCCCTGGAGGAGTCCAGAGCCTTCCTATGTACATTCACGATGCTTTCAACATTCAGCAGTATAGTTCATATCTATCTGGGCGCTCGGACTTTGTCGTCGAGGATCACCATTCTTACTTCGTCTTCACTCCCGCTGACGATTCCGAGCCGGCATCTCAGCATACGAGTGATCTCAAAGGAGCGATAGCCAGTGATCTTGAGTTAGCTAGCGCAAAAGCCCGCGGAAACCTGGTAATCAGCGAATGGTCGTGCGCGTTGACCACTCAGAGTCTCTCGACGCAGCACGATCCAGACGGTGCGAGAAGGCAGTTCTGTACGAGTCAGATGGGTGTCTACGCGAACAAGAGCGCCGGTTGGTCATTTTGGTGTGCGTAGTCTCATCACTTGTCCCTTTTTCTTAACCAGCCCCGAGAACGATATTCTAACCAAATCGACCAGCGTACAACAAGGAAGACTGCAATGCGGACCAAGGCTGGTGCTTCAAAGCCGCCGTTGGGAAAAGCCTCCCCAGTACCTTTTTCTCGTATGAGAAACCGCCTCCCTTGGATCCTGCTGCGCTTCAGCGATCATATTCCGCTGTGGCTAGCATGAACGTCCCTTCCCAGTCCGATATTCTCAGAAGGCTTGAGAGTTCCCCGATGGCGGTCCAAGGAGATAACCTTAACACACCATGGAAGGCGACGGCCTCACAACAACAATCGTTGGTGAGGGGATACTCGGACGGGTATCAAACAGCGAAGATTTTTACACAGCATGGGTGGTCGAGACTCGGGTTCACGGAGCAATACATTCAAGATGGTCTGAGCGCGATAGGTGGAGAAATTTCGCGAGGGACCGAAGATTACTATCGCGCCGCGTTCAAGGCAGGACTTGCAGACGGTGAGGCCGTCGTTCTTGCAGCTCTTTCATGATTACGGGTATGTGTATTTGATTGTGCATACCCTTTCACCTACCCTTTGGATAAATTTTTGGTAATGTTTACATTCAAAACTGTGATGGAATATGCTCGAGGTATTCTTTGCTGCTGTGTGGGCGGGGTGTCTGCCATGATTCAGCAAGCTACCGTTGACGGACATGTAAAGTTGATGTCCTTTCACGTCCACAGCACTCAGTCTGAGGCACATCGAAATCGATTGCATCGCGATGCTGCTTCAAAAGGCCACGTCTGCATTCATGACAATCGCATGTGTGCGTAAAGGCAAGGGAGATATCGGCGCCCAGGTAACTGTGTGAGAGTTGAATGAGCATGCGCTGCGCATCTCAGGTGATGAAGGCGCATTGACACCTGAGGCTGCCAAGGCACGGAGAGAATATATATCAGGTATGTACTTGATTAGGTACAAGTTATGCCAGTTCCTAGGCTGATCAGTTGTAAGTATACAATACTTTTCTTTCATATTACTGTATAACTATGTGGTGCTGGCAGGCGAAGCCCTTTCGAGGTTTCGTCTGCACTTTGACGCTACCATGCGGTACCCACGGTGACAGGCGGCATTTCACCGTCCTTCTCCGCCACGATCCGGCGAGGACGATTCGAAGTGACATACTTAGGATAGATACTATGCCTTACCCCCAGTTCGGCACTCCACAAAATACACAAAACTTTTATTATTTTATGGTACATATGTTGATTTTTATACTATACCTGCGTCTACGAAGTTGAACGAGCGAAAACAATGCAGTAGTTATTGAGATCGTGCAGTCAAGCTCTGTCACACCAGTCGTCACTCAACGAGCACTTGCCGGAGCGGAGGTTAAAAAACCATGGTCTGCCGAGTGCGCGACGCGACGCGATCATTCAACAAGTCGCGTGTCATAGGGCAGTCTTCCATGTCGACAGACTTTTCGGCGCTCACCCTTTACCAACTCTGACTTGTCATGCACAGGATTCACAGGCAGGCCCATCGAACGGCAACATCACTAGTATGTATAGCACCGTGACTCACATTCCTCAGGCTTATGCTTCAGACTCGGACTCGGACTTGTCACGGTATCATAACACTCCCTTAATACCTCTCCTTTTGAATACGCCTCATATTAACTGTCCTGCATATAGCACCTATGGTTCTGGGCAGATGCCCATTAATTAGGTACCACACCGCCGGTATATAAATTCACTAGTATCTATAGCCTACCTAATGAACAATTTGTTTGCTGTACGTCGGAACGGGCGGAGTCTGAAATCAGCTGTGTGACATTCCCTGTGAATTTGTGACGCCGAACTGGGGGTAGGTGCCGAACTGGGGGTAAGGCATAGTAATATTAGCAAAATATACAAACAATGACTAAGCCAGTTCCCAATCGGGCTAGAAATTGCAGATTCAGGTCCGTTCGAACCTGGACCCGGTCCAGGAACAAGAAGTGAAGGGGTCCAGGAATATTTAGTCCTGTCCCAGGTGAGTGAGAGTAAATGACCAGACATCCTCTTTACCTGACCCAGTATGTTTTCCAAGTCGAGCTCTAGGAAGAGGAATGGTGAGTAGCATGTATGCATGGTCATCGATGAACGGCGCTGACAAGAGCAACAGAGTCGAACGGTAGGGCGGATAGTCAACTTCGCTTGGGCGGCGGTCAGCAGGTGCGAGAATTGGCGACTAACGAAAGAGAATTACTGACGGATGCTCAGGAATCGAGCTCTGCCTCGAATGTCGCAACTGACGCGAAGCCAATCAGAATCAAAGTTCTAGATGGAATAAATACGGTCGCGTTTCTTGCTGGCGGGAAGGACGTCGTCAGCGCAGGACATAAAGGGAAGATTCAACGATGGCGTGTGGAGAATGGCCAGGAGGTTGGGGAACAAATGGACGCTGGTACCGAGGTTTACAATCTGGCGGTTTCGCAAGACGGCAAACGGATCGTGTGTGGGACAGAGAGTGGTCAAGTGAGCGTCTGGGATGCGAAAACCCACAAAAATGTCATCCAGTTCAAGGCACACAGCTGGGCGGTGAATGCATTGGACGTCTCTGCAGATGGAACGAAAATCGCGGCGGGGTCGGATGTCAAGACGCTCAGTGTCTGGTCGTTTCCAGCGAGTGAGCGACTCCTAGGCCCTCTCAAACACGATGGCTGGATCGTCGCTGTCAAGTTCTCTCTTGACGGACGACGGATCGCTACTGCCACGTGGAGGCGTGATTCTGTTCGGATCTACAACAGCAGCGACGGCGGCCTCCTCGCACAATTTCCAATTCACGTCAACTCGCGTGGATCTCTTGCCTGGGCGAGCGATTCGAACCGCCTCTTTGCCTTGTCCGGAGACGGCGACATTCACTGTTTCGACGTGTCCACCCGGAAAATGCTCGCAAAATGGCGCATTCATAGCGACAAGAATCCAAGGTGTATCGTACTGGCATGCAACGACACAGTCATCGCAGCCTCCGCTAATTCGTCGCTCTCACTCTGGGACACTGAGACACATCAACAAATTGGGAACATCATCTACCACTCCCATGACATCTGGTCCATGGTCATCTCGCCAAGTTGCACCATCGCAACCGCCGGAGGCGACAACATCACACTTCAGAATCTTTCTGATATCGTTCCTTTACCCCACAACAATGTGAGTAATGTTACTCGTATGAGATCATGCTCTTAATGTTCACATCCATCGCTTGAAGATTGGAAAATCGAATATTTTCGACATGGCCAGGGACGCGCGTCAAAGTGTGCTCAATATCTGATTGACTCCGCTTTTCTGATATTCATTTCCACCAGAAGACGACATGGCGAACCTCGAGAAAACTGTTCAAGAACTCCGTGCCCGGCTTGCTATATCCGACGAGGAAAAGACAGGCCTCAATGAAACGATTAAGTCCCTTCGCGCACAGAATGAATCTTCGAGTGCGTTCTCTCCGCCTTCAAACCCACTTCGTTGACAGTCCCATTGTTAGATCGCAAGATCATTCACCTTGATGAATCGGGAAAAGAACTTCACAGCGCACTTGTCGCATCTCAAGACTCAGTCATTCGATTAACCGAGACCATCAGGTCACTACGCGCTATCGCTGATTCACGGGAAACGAGCTTGGGTGCGTTTTGAATCATCCTGACTGATCACAATCTAACCCGTCTTAGAACCCATCGCACAAAGAACAAATGAGCTCGAGTTAACCGTTCACGAACTCGATAACCAGCTCGTCGGATGCCAATGGTCCCTCCGTGTATACGAAAAGAAGCATATGTCCGAAACATTGTATGCAGATGGCCGCATATATGATGCTGCCCAGCATATTGCGAATATGATGACTGAGGATCTGAGGCATAACAAACTTCTCATTGAGTGGCTGAAAGGTGAGTTTGTGCCTCTTGTCCTACAGAAAGTATATCCGATCCCTTCTATCAGAATTCACGCACCGATGTGTGTCAAAGCTTCAGGAGATCGGAGATGCGGCGTCAAGTTCCAAGAAGCATGATGAAGCTTTTTCAGCTTACTCCACTGCCTTGTCGCTTACTTCCTCGCCTCCAGAAGGTGTACTGACGAGATGGGTGAGAATGACTCTTTCTCGTTGCTCAGCAACAAGCGAGGTATTGGGCGCCACAGAAAAGGTTTGTTTTATGTGGCCGTCCGGAACTGCATTATAATTTTCATTTCATTCAGTTCAAGCTTCCAAGATTTTTTGTTTATCGAGCGATTTGCAATGTTCTCGAAGGTGACGATCGTCTTATGGAGGGGATTGATTTTCTCCAAATGATGCAAAATGAGCTATCGGAGGAGACAAGAACCCTCGATGAGCGACTGCAATGGGAACTTTGTGAGTAATTCCGTTGGTACTCGGAGGTCAATCTGAATCCCCCAGATTTTCGACGACGTTGTACCAACAAACTGGAAAAGCGGGGCAATGCAGAAATGAATGCAAAGAACCACGCTGCAGCCATTGGATCCTACTCAATCGCACTCTCCCTTCACCCGACAAATGTGGGTGATATCATAGTCCAATGCTGCAAAGCGCGAGTAGGCTGGTTGGAGGACGAGCTCGTTAATGCCACCCAGGTATACATTGATCCGCACGGCATGCTGAATTGATGGCGCTGACTGTACAATCAGATCACTGAACGCGACCCATCAAACTACGAGGGGTACAAAAGGAAACATGCGGTATTACATAGCCTAGGGCGTTACAAGGAAGCATTTGGCGCATTTGAGACGATGCTGTCAAGAATGGACAATTCACCTGACCCACGAGTTCAAGGTGAGTCGTTCTCATTCATGTTGCACAGACAGTGTGGCCTGATTTTGTGTCGAAAGACATACGAGGTTCTTATCTCGACACGACTCCACTGATTCAAAAAGCCGTCGACCAGACAGTCCTTGACATTCCCCGTGTACTTATCGACACCACCACTGGTCGCCTCCATGATAAGACAATGCTCGCAACAGCTTTTGAGGAATGCGCGGCGTCCAACAAGTTGCGGTCTTCCATGATTACCTGCGATCGGCTCGACTGTGCATACATCAAGCGGGAGGTGGAGAAATTTTATGAATATGTGATGTTCTCGCATAGGTGGCAGCCACCCGAGCCATCATTCCAAATGGTCGAGAACACCCCAATCCATAGTCTCCCTGCATCCCCCGGGAACGACAAACTCATCAACTTTTGCCAGCTCGTGCAATCTCGGCACTTCCGGTGGGCATGGAGTGATACGTGCTGTGTTAACCAGAGCGACAAGGGAGTTCAGCAAGAATCGGTCGTCGCCATGTTCCAGTGGTATTGTCGTGCAGCACTGACCATCGTTCATCTTCTGGGGGTTTCCTCCGACTCTCAACAGCCTGGGTCTCTATGGAAGAGCATCTGGAACACTCGTGGATGGACATACCAAGAGTACGTCGCGTCAAAGGTCGTACAATTCTATACGGAAGATTGGAAGCCATACCTTGATCTCGACATATTCAATCACAAGGAATCGCCTTTAATTCTCTCGGAGATGGAAGAGGCAACCAAGTTTGCTACTCAGGCCCTCGCTACGCTTCAGCCAGGGATGACGAGGGCGCGCGAGAAGTTGTACTTGGCTTCAAGGCGCGAAACAACGCGGGTAGAAGATATTGCATACTGTTTGTTCGGTATCTTTGATGTCGCACTCCCGGTCATATATGGCGAGGGCACGCGAGCAGTCCGTCGTCTACTGGAGTACATCTTGACCCAATCATCGGATAACGTCACACTTCTCTCCTGGATTCGGGCTGGAAACTCGAGGAGTAGTACCAACAGCTACCTCCCTGCCGACCTTACTGTTTACAACCAGATCGCGCCCCCTCACGTTCCGCAACTGATCGACTCGGAGAGCGCCGAGATGGACACCATGTCCTTGCAGTCATCCTTGCTCGCCGTACAGTTGTACGAGCGAGTGTATGACCTTCCCCCTCTTTCAATCATCACTGGTCGACTCCGCCTTCCTGGATTTGTTTTCTCCTTGACATCCCTCACTCCTATCACAGTGAAACCTGGATCAGACTCGATCGTCCATGTTTATCATGCCACTACGCCCATCCTCGGTGACATACGCATTGAGACCGACGACGACTTGGTCGGAATGCACGGCTTGGTCCTCATCCACCCCTGGATCAGTCCCCTTCTGGACAGGGATTTCTTCGGCGGGGCTCCTCAGTTTGATCTCGCCGTGCGTGCCTTACGGCTGGTCGTTCGACTGAAGCAGCCGTTCGGTGCGCTGTTGCTTGCTTCGGAGGGGCGCGCGCTGTATAAACGTGTCGCGACGGACAGTTTTATAAAGGTTCAGATCCGGGCAGAGACGCCGTTGGGGGAGTTGATAAAGAACGTGCGTATAGTCGATGTTCAGTAGTATTGTTACTGGCTTTGATTATGGTGTACGACGGACTAGTACCCCTCCTCTGTATATCTAAGTATTCCCACTTTCGGAGCCACTTTCAACCAACATGATCCTTGCCAAATATATTTGTCATACACTAAGGGAAGTAAAAGCATTTATGACCGGTGTCCGAAATGCCGGTGATCAGTGCCAGAAGACAACACAAACTTGAAACTGTTAGGGCCTCAGTCACCTCAAATCAGTGTCATTTTGTGTCACTGATTTGCTCATTTTCGCTACTACTCATTATTGTCAATGGCACTGATTTGTAGTTGCCCATGTTCCCGTACTACATACATAGAGCGTCACGGGTCCCGTTCTTTTGTGCCCGCCCTTCTCAGTGTTTCCGCCGTTGGCCACGGTCGGCTAAATTCCACTAAGATTCCCAGGTCCCAGGGGTCAAGAGACGGCCCCCGCGGTGCGAAACCATGGACCCGGCATTCTTCTCCCACCAACTACTAGAGTCATCCCTAATCTCCGAACCCCACAGTAGCCAGCTGATGATGGAGGATGGCAGTAATGTGCTTTAAGAAGTACAATACTTTTCTTTTATATTACTGTATAACTATGTGGTGCTGGCAGGCGAAGCCCTTTCTGAAAAGCAAGTTTTCGTCTGCACTTTGGCGCAACCACGGCGTTACCACGCGGTACCCACGAGGCGGCATTTCACCGTCCCTCTCCGCCGCGATTCCTTGCGTCGTCGCTGCACTGCCTCTTCTCATACTCGCCGTTGATATCATAGACTGTTTTCCCTTCATACATAGCACGCGCTCGATGCAGGCACTCTGATCATTTCTTCTTGAACTCACACTACTACTTTTTTTTCTGTTTCTGCCCTGATCGTTTCAAATTTTCATACTTGCCTTTCCTTCTTCCACGCCGAGCGCCTGTGGACTTTACGTGCCTTTCAAAACCGTCCGAAGGTTCTGCTTGTAAATACATAAATATTCAGTGTACTTGGAACATTTGCGATGAGTCAAGCGAGGTCCGCAAACCCGACCTGGGAAGTACCGTAATCGAACACGCTGTATACGCCCTGCAAGAAAACAGTCCCAATGTTCCAAAACTCTAGTACTACGGCCATATGATTAGAATTTCCATCTAGTGCCGAAAAGGGGGATTTAGGAAGCGATAAGCACTGAAATCTCACCATCATGTATATCCTGACCAACGACGGCGCCGAAACAGTTGGAAGAACCTTCCGAGATTGGGTGAAGTCTGAAAACCTCGGGAGGGATTTCAAACGTCCTGCCACCGAAGGTGAGGCCCAGTGGTGGGAAAGAGTTGCACGGTACTGCAAGGCAGTCGATAAAAACAAAGCACCTGGTAATCAGAACTCACGGTAATAGTAACCCGAGCCTCCATGTTCCTTGAGGGCACCGCCAAGGTGTCTGTACAATTCTGCAACCTGGTCCCAACCCCCGTAGATGTAGGGGGAACCAGTGTCGAAAACAACAGGTACATTGTTGAAGATTCGATTACCATTAACACGAATATCATCCATGGACACTTGCCAGAAACCCTACATGTTGGATGTCAATGTCAATAACATCCACGTCCATCTACCATTTCAACTCACAGGATATGTTACGTGTGTATATGTGATGTCACCTCTGTACAGCATACTGTTTGCTCCACCGATGTACATCTCGGCCCCAGAAGAAGAGAGTTTCACTGAGAATATCGGATTGGTTAGCTTCTTTTGTTTGACAAGCGATAAAATCAGCGGATCAGCTCCATATTTCGAGATTGAAGTGAATGCCAATCCCATTAAACCATTCGCCTCTCCATCGTTTTCTATCACAGAAAAGTGCGAAGTTATAGAACCAAAGGACTGAGAATCTGCCTAGGCTAGCGTCAGAATTCAATCGTCATGCCGGTAAGCAATACAAAACATACTGTGAATCCAGCGATGGTTACACGATCAACATATGAAAACCCATTGACAACGGTTCCATCTTTATAATCAAGCTCAAATGGCGAACGAATCTTGGCAGATTTGGATGAACTGGGATCCCAGAGGTCGCGATTTCCGGTAATCCCACTACAGCCAGTCTGCAGCACCCACATTTCGCTGCGTTGACTTGAACGAAGACAACTGTATGAAGTAAAAGAAAGCACCTACGCTGAACCAGTGCTGATATGGACTGTGACGTGGATTCGGATGAGCGTCAATATATATCAGAATCATAAAAGGAGAACTTACCCTTCACGGGCTTGGCAGGAGTGCCAATCGAAATTTCGCCAATCCACTGCGGTTCAACTTGACTGAGTGTCAACGGGAGGCTAGTGCCACGCCTTTCAATTCCGGACTCGCTCCGTTTCACAGCGAGAGGATGCATTGTCCCCGTGTTTATCTCGTAATTGTATAGGCCCCTAAGGATTTTTCTATAAAAAAGAATGTGAGCATTGGACATGTGAGGGTTCATTCCACCCACTCCTCGACCAATATACCATGGAAGCTGATTGTATCGAGATCGATGCTTCCGTTGGAGTTCAGAAGAGAGCGTCTGGTGAGTGGTATGGCTATTCCACCCGCCTCCCGGTTTGGTAAAGGTTTAGCCATGGCCAGAGTAAGCAGTCTGCCCGCGACCGCAAATATGGCTATCGTGAGGAATCGCATTGTAGAGGAGGAGTGGAAAGGATTGACAGTGAAACATCCACCCACAGACATTTATAATAAGAAACCAACTGTAATAATATCCACGGCCATCAGGGATAGGAACAAATCGCATGATGGAAAGTAGGCGAAACTGATGATGAGTGGACGATGGCGGTGTCATCCGATCCGAGCGGGGAACAAGACACGGCGCAAAATGGAACTTGGTTGAAACTTGAAACTTAAAGACTGTTGTACACATGAACCTTGCAGTCGATTTTCATGTGGACAAATTGTCTCGCAGACGCAGAGCCCGCAATTGGGCCGCAGCATCCGAGCAGTTCCAGCGCAAATCTGTGGCGTCTAAGATGGCCGGCAGGGACGGCAGACTGGGTGCTGAGGCGAAGCATTCCGTCGATAGACGTGAGCGAGACGTGGGTCATTCGAGTCTGGACGCGGGAGTCCCTCAAACTCCCTGGCAAAGTCAAATAAGATGTTGATTATATGCACAAGAAACTGGCTATTGGAAGCCTCGGATTGTTCCTCCGTGGGTCGAAAGTCATCAGCAAAGATGAGGTCAGTTCAAGTTGCCTGTTGTGCGCGTGCTAGCATTGGAGAGAGTCGCATGTCGACCAGGTCAGCATTTATCTGGTACAGGATGGCGAATGTTCCGGATTGCACTTTTGCTGGCGCCGAGTCTCTCTGTTCGACAAAGATCGAGGTCTTGATGTTGATATTATCCCAGCAAAGCATAGTATGGGGGTCGCAGACGATACGGGCGGCACGCTCGAGACGAGAACGATACGCAAAGGCCGCATTTGTATAAAGCTTCGATGGTCTGACGAGACGCTCCGTTCGTCCAGAGGAACAAGGTGAACGGGATCGCAAAAAAGAGCGCGTTCTGAGAGCGCTCTTTAGCTAATTGCGCCACGATAATGTTGCAAGCCTTGAGAACGATCAACATATTTCCGAGTCAGAGAACACAGGATTATGATATGCATACAGTGGTACATGTCTTGATTTTATTCTTTTCCTTTGCACGTTTCGTCTGGGCTGCAGTCTGAAGAATGTATCCAAGGGTAGGGGCCTTGTTGTCAACAAGAGGACCGATAATCGCATCGATATCCCATCTTAGCAGAGCGTCCGGGGTGGTGCTGCCGATGGTCCACACTGGCATGAGCGAAGCCTTGATGTCCATCTCGTCACAATCTTTTCAGAAACAACATCCAGAGCGAGCTGCTCGACCCATGACATAACTGCAGAGCGACCCTGCTTGTCCTCGAATACACAGCCAAAGAGCTTGACTAGCTTTCCAGACGGATTTGCAAAGAACCCGGCTCGATGTTTTGTGAACTCTTCGACTGCAGAATTCGAAGGAGGAAGTCCAGGATCGATATCCGGCCATCACGAAGGATCTTCAACACGGTCCTTATTCGCTCGTCTCGGCCGGATTGTGAACCAAGCGTAGATTCGTCATCGACCTCCATGGTGTAGTAGGTACTTTTCGATCGCGTAGTATGAGATCTAAGTTCGAGCACAGTCCAAAGATGGACAAAACAGCACAACCAGTTTTACCAGACTATCGACGGAATGCTTCGCCTCAGCGCTCAGCACTTCCTCTTTTGGACGGGCTGTTCACCAGACTAAGAAAATGCATCTTCTCATCACTTCAATTGGTTTTATCCAATATATTCTTCAGGCCGATACCTCTGTTGATCCGGAAAAACATGCCTGCAAACATAAGCAAAACCTGTTACCACACTCGCCATCAGTTTCGGTTTGCGCCAACACATGAACTTGGAGTGATGATACGATAGGAGAGTAACGTACGTTGAAGGCAACAAATCCGAGAGTGATAAATAGATCCCTCCAGTGGTGTTCGTACGATATGTTGAAGGTTGACTGCAAAAACTCGTTTGATGCTCGCACGGGGCAAAAATAACACTGAGCGGTTGCATCCGGGTTGGTAAGATATCCGCCCATAGATGAAATGAAAGGGTCCATGTAGGAAGCGCAGTTCATCCCCGAGGGTGGTTCTAATATGACGAGTTCAGTGGATGTGCAGGTGATGAGCTGGTCACCAGCGACTAGGATGCGGGAAGAGTATTCGTCAGTGTGGTGTCCCTGACACGGCATAAATTAAGGAGATTCACCTTGACCAAATAAACCCTCGACGACATAGGTAAAGGGGGAGAGGTAGTACATCCACTTCCACCACCTCAATAGACGATATGGCTGTAGGACACCGGCACTGTGAGGTCATCATGTCCTTCCATCAATACAAACTAGGCATGTCCTGTCATAAGGAATCAATACGCACAAGAGCATGGTAAAGCAGGCCATCGTGATGAATACTGTGCTAGCAATGATTGCATTGGGAGAGACTATGGCACTCGCCAATGCAAGCGTGGTGTAGTATAACGGGAACACGATGCAGTAAAAGAGGTAGGAGAAACCAGCGCGAGAATTGTCAAAGCCAGAGGACCAGTACCAGCAGACAAAGAACAAGGGAATGGCCAGTATGTTGAACGAAATTTCAATCAGGCTCTGAGAGACGAGGAACGCTGACCAAGTATATATTCTCGAAGGATGCTCCCTGACTTCATAGACAATTCGGCGCTCGATAAACTTAGTTTGTGATTGCTGTACCGTGAGCACACACATTGTCAGGGCCAAGAGTACCGACTGTAGAGTCAAGGGATGTCATCTGGTTCCCTGTATTTATATTCAAACGTAGAAGGTACGCACAAGAGCCTTGTCCTGAAATCCCTGCAAGGAGTTTGCGGCGCCGAGATACGAAAATCCGATGAGCACTCCAGTGAAAATACAGGCGAACAGTTTTGAATAGACCAACACGGGGTTTCGCCAGTAGGACACGAAACCACAGTGAGCGACTAGTGTGAATTGCTTCACCCAAGAACTTGAAGACTTGGGGTGGGATTCGGAAGCCATGACAGGCCTAGACTGTCCTTGATGAATACTTTTGAGCTTCATTTTCAGCTGCGTTGCTTCAGATGAGTTTGCCCAAACGTGGCTCCAGTCAGTCATGCAGGTTGCTGTAACTCCAGACCCAATGACATCTAACATGTACTCTGCCCTAAACAGTGTGTACAGTACGCTCAGCTAACGTTCCTGCACCGTCGTCAGGGGCAGCACTCACGGATTTGCATCAGCGGGACAGTGGCCAGCACCGTTTCTGTGGAAATATTCAATCACTGTCATAGATTTCTCCCCGATGTCGCCAAAGTAGACCGTTTTTCCGCCTTTCTGGAGAAGCAGCAATCGATCGAAGAGCTGGAACAGTTCACCAGAGGGCTGGTGGATCCTATACATAACCACTTGTAAGCATCACGTGTGTCACAGTCCTCGTGGAACCGACTGACGCGCAAAGGATAGCAAGCCCGCTGTCAGCGAGCTGACGAAGGACCTTAACGAGAGCCCATGATGACTGAGAATCGAGTCCAGAGGTAGGTTCATCAAGAAAGAGTAATAGTCTCGGCTGTCACCCTCATCAGGCTTGAAGCGCAAAATGAGTGAAATTGTTCGTCTTACTTTGGCAGCAAGCTCGACACCGATAGTAGTGCGTTTCCTGTGCTCTACATCAAGGGAGCCGACTATCGCATCTGCATAATCTTCCAAGCCACACATCCTCAAGCATTTGTCGATGCTGTTCAAGAACAACTGGATATCAGAAATAGGTTGAATACTGATGCTCGTGAAGACGTACTAAGCCTCCTTTTCGGCCATCGGGACAGATTCAGGTTGTCGGAGTCTCGCCGAGAATAAAAGGGCCTCCCGAACAGTTGACTCTGGGTTGTGAGTATCCAACTGCTGAACGTACGCCGTCTGGGAGGCAAAATTCGCAGGGAGCGGATAGCCATTTACTAGGCAATCCCCACGCACTATACCGCCCGAGAGGCGTTTCGCAAGCAAATCTAGTAAAACCGTCTGTCCAAACATGACATCAGTATCAATCGTGTCCACATCCAGAATTCGCACCTTCCCTGCACCCGATCCCCCCATCAATGCCATCAATGTTCCAGGAGTGATATAACCGCAGACATCATCCAGCAGCCTACGCATGTCCACTCCCGAAGTACGTATGTCGTAGGAGAGCTTGTTCCACGAAAATGTCTCGACTTCATCGGGTCTACGGTCGCATTCAACGATTAACAAGTTGTCACTGGCGTTCACCAAGTCCCGTCTTTCAGGCTGGTGGGACTCGCTTGTGGAAATATTAATATTTTCTTCGTCCGGAACCCGGTGGACAGGATCCAGAATACTCCCTTCATTGTACAGCGTCACTGTGGTATCCTGCGCAGTCTGCTGTTTGAATTGAGTAGATAAGAGGAGACTTCCAAGGAAGCCAAAGCCGAAAACACATAGAATCCCAAAGTTCTGTGCGACACAAATTGTCTATCATCATGTAAGTGCGAGACTGCAACAATCATTTCTTACCTTCCAGAGGTTTGAATAAAAATAACCGAAAGATGCATGTGCATAGGCTTCCCCAGGTACAATCGTCATACCAGATGTTGAACCTACAACAGCACACACCTGGTCCGTGAGGCTGACATTATCATATCCAGGTCCTGATGGGACAAGCAGCGCACACGTCCCATTAAAAGCGTGGAATTCATTGACAACCAAAGACTCGAGCACGTAACGGAGGGGCTGTGGAGCATGACATCAATACGGACAAGACAGAAACATCTTCGCACTCACATTTACGTAAGAAAGCCACTGCAAAGCCCCGGTAATGTCCTTGATAGGGATGACATATCCACTGTACAGAACCATGAATAGAAGAGCCACGCAGACCGTCGGGACAGCGATCGAAATGCCAGAGCAGAAGGCTGCGATGCTTCTGATGCAGGATTTTAACAGAAGAGTCGTGATAAAGACGAATAACAGAAAGACGCTGCAAAATTTGTAAGTGAGGGCAATACCTTTGGTATGCTGAAAAAATAACGCACAAGAATTGCTCCGTCGTTCTCTGGAAACCAACCAAAAAGTATAGTATGATCGCCTTGATGGTGACCGCAATGAAAGTGATCGGAACGTCAGCAATGGAGTGAGCCAGGGCCTCAATGAAGGGGTGATATAAGGCTCTTTTTTGATGACGAATAACGATCAGGCGTTGAGAAAAGAGACCTGGAAGTTCAACTAAGGATAAGGTAGAATCACAAAACAAGAGACTGATAAGGGAAGGCTCAATGTACTTGTATCCATGTTCTGTAAAGTGTACTTACAGGAAGAACACACACACCCGCGAAGAGTATGCACTTGTGGTATTCCCTAATTGAAAAAATTCGGTCCCGATGAAAAGAGCTAGCAAGATTTGCAATCTATGATGATTCGTAAATTAGTGCAGCGTTTCCGCCAATCAGGCTGAATCAATACCAACCCAACTTGAACAGCGAGCGTGATTTGGTCACCTTTCAATATGTGTAATCGGCGCCATACCACTGCACGGACCTGCATGGGTATAGATAGTATGTAGGAAGAGCTCTGAGGGGCATGTCGAGCATGCTCGCTTATGGCACTCATTTCATAGGCCTTCTTAAGCTCAGGCTTGTTTACGAACAGGCTGAAGTGTGAATCCATTGACGAGCGGTTGAGCTGGCCGTGGAGAGACGTTCGAAAATGGGCCGCCATTTCATCTGCCGTTCGGGGCACAGTGCCCTGGAATCCAGGTCGGATCTTCCTGGCATTTGGATCGGTTGCTGTACGAGGATAGTAAGTACACAAATGACATGG
>JBBPOM010000241.1:0-35381 GCA_038091455.1 Leccinum uliginosum
GAAAGTCTATGCAGACACTCGGGCGATTTTGGCTCACTGTTTTTGAATAGAGCGTGCTAGGACCAGCAGCTTTGGCCCGGGCGGCCTTTGCAGTTGCCAGGAAATGGACGAACTTGTTACATTCAAGTTGTAACCTCGTAAGATGGGGGTATTATATGGCATCATTAGGGTACTAGGGTGGAGTTCTATAGATATCCATCTATATCCATTAAATCTGGTCCTGCATCCGATCCATGATACATTTCCATAACCTCGTCCTCATCGCTTGAGCTGGAGCCCTCTACATCCGACTCTCCACTTGAATGCGAATCTTCGCGACCATCCTCGATGTCAGAACTGAATGTTAGATTATCTTCATGCTCTTGAGACGCAGGGGTGTGTTGTGAATCATGATCTCTATGGAGACACTCAGCACCGCGACTTCCCGTGCTTCCTCCGCGAGATCCTTCGACGCTGGCATGCTTCATGTGAGAATACGTGTGCCCAATCCCCATGCCCCAATAGTACCGTAAGAGCATGTCTCGGTCAACAAATCTGGCAACATAATTAGTATCAACGCAGTGTCTGCTCATTGTAAACCATAAAACAAACTGATTGACGTAGTACTCCTGTGAATCATCGGCATCTCGGGACGCTCTCGACCTAGCCTGACAGTCAGGATGTAGTTTACCTTTGCAGAAATGAGGAATGAGATGGCAGCTTCTCAAAACATCTGCCGGGTCAATAAAACCAAAGGCATCTTCTTCGTCCATGGGAACAAAACGTAGAACATTCAACTTGCAGGAATCTTGCTCTTGATAACTTTCAACCAGTTCAAACCAGCGAACCCAGAGAAACTCAAGGCGGCGAGGCTGGTAATCCGTCAATCCAGGACCGTTGTATATGACGTTTGTATGAAAAATACCAAGCACCCTTGCGTAGCAAAACGGATGTGCGGCAGTGTCGGAAAGAAGTAATATGTCCCGATGATCTGTGTTCGGATTGATAGAATCTTCCGCCCTGCGAATGTCATAGGTGGTATAGTTAATCCGCATCAAACGATGCCGGTAGATTCGATTGTTTTTAAACAGCACTTGACTGTGCAAATCGATCTCTGAATCAATGCTCGAAGCATCTACCGCCAGAGTTACGATGGTGGATCCAGTGCAGGTCTCTGCCTCTGTGCCAGTTATGTGGATACGCCTGATTCGAGGAAGGAGGTGCTTCCTCAGCTTCAATATGAAATCCTACAGCCTACATTAGATGCCAAAGCTGCAATATAAGTTGTAGGAAACAGTCGGTACCTTTGCCGCTCGGTCCTCTGAATAGAATTGGGTAAAGGTTGTGAGATCTTCTGGATAGTTTTGTGACCTGCCGATAACGTGATGCTCTTCAGGTGCCTTGGGCAGCTTTTCGTGTGGGACATCGGACATGCGAGCACGGATTTGGCGAATGCGTGCTTGGCGCCGTTCGATTCGGGTCATTTGTCGGATGTACGATTTTCGGCTCGTCCGTTTAAATCGCGACTTGCCGACACGGTGCTCAAGCTCTCCCTACAAGAGTTGACACAGTGACACAGTCAGATTAGAGGCATAAGTATCAATTCAGGAGATGACTTGCCGGCTGGGTTGAGTAGGAATCCGTGGTACCATATCGTCTGATGGTCTCTGTATAATCGCCAAGCGCGTGCAGTTTGTAGGTTTGCAGGTTTAAAGTTTTCTCGTGGCGTGTGCATGCGGGAGGTACGTTCTGCTTAACGTGTTGGCCGCTTGAAGTTTTTGTTCGAACCTTGCGTCGGTAGCGTCCCTCGGCTTCTCGCTTGAGTTCCTTAGTGGAAAATGAGGAGCAAGTGTTTGACTGAAAAGAGCGGAGTTCGGCACCGAGCGTCGCTGTCATGTCATCCATGATTTGAAGTGTTTCGTCCGTGTGTACCCGGAGCTTTGCAAGACCGTGCCAAGTGGCAAGGTGGAAGAGGAGCTTGAGGACGTTGGAGTTGTGTGGCTCGGGCAAGAGACCATTGAAAACAGGGATGGCGCACTGAAGTTTTAGAGTACTGATAAGCTAACCTGTGAGGAAGGAAGACAGATCCAAACCTGGAGGAGATCCTCGAAATCCCTTGCGGCCATTTTCTTCATCTCAGACGAGTTTCGAGAAAAGCGCCGAATGGTGTCGCGGCCAAAGCTAGGTACTTGACGATAGCTGTACTTAATGATAAGAAAGATACAGATGTCATGACACAATGATCTTACCGTCGATCAAGCTCGCTGAGCATATTTTTTTTCAAGCTTTCAAGGATCCGAAGGAGATGGATGAAAATCGCTTTCCATACACCGAGTTCGAACTCGTGTAACAAATCAACAACTAGAATACAGAAAAGGTCGAAGCCTGTCATGCCCAGTTTCTCACAAAATGCATTCTAGAAAATTGTAAGAGATCGTCATGATTATGGTTGAATCAAACGAGCAGTTCACATACTGATGTAGGAACCAGTGAGTCCTCCTTGAGGAGCGCCTCAACCTGGGCATTGTCGACCGCATAATTCTGCTCATAGATTAGCTTACGAGCAGCTGAAATTTTGTCCTGTCTGTTTTGAGTGTTGGTACGGATCAGAGACTTTCGCTGAAGGATGTCGCTCTTTGTGCCCAAATTCTTAGCCTGTGAGAGTAGGATCAGGCAGCGAGGACAAGGACATCTACCCAGGTTCCGAATAGACGCGATCAAGATCCTGATCAAAACAATGAGCAAAGCAGAATGATAATCAAATTTTCGCCAGTACTTCTCTGGGTAATCAGCAGAGTAAGTAAAGATCCGGGGATAGAAGCGTCGGGTGATCCCATCACAGCACTTGATTACGATACCATGCTCGTATGCATGTAGGAACTCCTCATCGAGGAGTACTTTCCACTGTTCGTGAAAGGCTTCCCTGTGGCAATGAGTGAAAAATGAATCACTCGGTGCCTTGCCTCCAGAGAACTGAGTCGCGAAATCCTTGAAGCTATCAGGGAGCTTTGTGAAGGACAATTTATTAGGTCACCATTATCAAGATAAGCAAATACCAACCGTTTGAAAGTACGCGGCATGGCAGCAAAGGTTACACGAAGGCTGACACCGTCGATATTTTGACTCGTTGCCGAAATACAAATACAACGGCCAGAGCTTTGCATTTCCGAATGATGTGAGATGAGTAGAATCGGACCAACACATTATGCCAGCGACGACCCGAGGAAGGTCACATCCAGGTTCGGAAGGTGACCCTTGCAGCTGTTGGTGAGCTTCGATGAAGACGTCGGAAGTGTAGAGCTCTCCGTATACTCGTATATCATGTTCTTTGTGGGGGGGATGCCAGTGAAGTTCATAAGGCTCGTAGTGGAACTGAGACGAGTATGATGGATCAGAAACCCTTTCACGAATGATTGATGTCAACGAACGGTGGTAGAAGTCATGGAGTTCGTAGACTTTGGGCCCAGGTTCTTGGGAACGACTGTGAAAAGGTATGGAAATTGATACGGCCGTACACCTCCATCCATCGTCTTCATCTAGCCAATCACCCGGGTGTTGGTCATCAAATTGGTTTTGACCCAAGGTCTTGTCAACAGCCCGCCAATTGGTCTTCGCGACCTCTTCTGGATCGAAACCATTGCTACCGACAATGTTGAGAAGCTCTTGGAAGCTTTCCTTGGACTTCTGGGCTCCTTGATTCCAGTACCAATGCCCTAGACGCATCGAATTCTTATTCGGGTATGGATAGAAAGGGGTTTCCAACGCGCTGGGACATTGCGCCTCTGGGACATTTCCATCTACACATTCGTTGGCGATTGAAAACGGATCATCAGGATCGTGGGATGGGATGGACTCGGTGTGGTAGACTCGGTATAAGCTGAATTTATTCTTCTGCGTTTTGAAAATGCGTCGAACTGACGAAGGTATTGAATTGATCAGCCTCTCCATTACAGAGGTCGAGGTGGGGACAGAGACGGGTGCAGGCGCAGGGTCGGGAGCGGGTGTGGGCACAGGCATGAGCTGCGCAGTACTGGTGACACCTGGAGGTGGCAGAGGCATGAGAGGCTCTGGCAGTGCGTCCCTGAAACGAAGGGGCAGGCGTCGGTTGAGCCGACGCGGACGACGTAGCGCAAGAGACGTTCCATCATCTTCAGTGCCTTCAGCTATAGGCTGTGGTGGGTCCTGTGCAATATGCTGGAGCCGTCTGATCACTGGTATATCTCTTGAGCATAGAAATACCTACCTGAGGTGTGCTAGAAGCCGAGCGTTCTCCATTCAAATCTAGCGAGAGCGCAACATTTGGGTCGTCCACCACCGGAGAGCTACCTCTCAGAGTTTCTTGGATACGGGCCTTTTTTTGCTGGTAACGCTCCTTGGCCTTTGCTAACGCACTTGAAAGGCGCTTTCTTCCCTTCCGACAATTTTTCTCGTGCCTCTTGAAGGCCCCTGGGTCACTGAAGGAACGACTGCAAACACAGATCTGAAGCAAAGGGTTCGACATCCCACTCTGGAAAGACTTTGCCTGAACGAGCTTTCGGGTCAACGAACTAATAATTAAACTTCTGCCAGTGCGTCGGCCGAAGTAAACACACAGTGATCCCCCGAACTTTTGAGCGTGTGAACAAGGGACGGTTGGCAACATTCAATAGCGGCGCTCAAAACGGGTGACTGTATTGGAAAGATTTGAAACCAATGATAGAATAAAAGACTAGACGCACGAGGGCATCAGCGATCGCCATCAGACACTTGATGAGTCCAGCTTGTTTTCGCATAGATTGAGCACTTTCAGCGTTCGATTCCGTTTCAACACTGGTGCGACTCCAGACCTCGGGCCGACTTCATACCGCGTCGATGCTCCATTCATACCTACTCCCTCGGCCCTTGCAGGAGCTGGCGGTGGATGCCAGGTCGTGATGCCGCCATGTGAGTTGAATGTGATGGAGACCGTCTGGCCCGTAGAGAAAAGCGGATTCAGAGGCTGTGCCGCGGCGGTACGTCTGGGATATATATCGTTTGAGGTCCTAGAACAGACGGGCGTCGTGGAGGTGGGATAAGGGTATGGTGCGCGTCGGAGGGGTTGTGGAGTGGCAATGTCGGTGGAGACGTGACGTAGAAGACGCGGGAGATGTGAACCTAGTAAGACGTCGGGATAGTCGCGGATCATGAGGGCGAGCGCTACGGGCACTGCCCGTCGCTGTTGTCTTGTTGTGTCGGAGGGATATATTTCAAGAGAGGGGCGCGACATCATTCGCCAGCGTCAGGATATGCTCAAGGAGGCGACGGACGACTTGCTGCCCTCGCCATATATGACCGGGAGTGAGACATCAAAGGTTCCAAATAATGAGCACGCAATATCTTATTGTCGTGCACCCTATCCAATCCAGGCTGAAGCGTGGCTAGTTTCTTCGCGGTGAACTTCGTTGCCTGCTCCATCTCCGAGAGAACAATTGGGGATCCCTTGTAATTGAAAATGTCTAGATCGAGGTATGGTTTCCAATGCTCTGTAAGATTGAACCACCCTCAGAGCAAAGTACTCCTGGTACTTCCACTCGCGAGTGTTCGAGATCTCTTCCGAAGATCGCTTCTTGTTGAGACTCGGAGCGCACAACGAGGAGATGGATGATCGTGGTGCGGCGCAACAGTGGCAGTGTCGATGAGCACTCGGGGTATGTCACAGATGGTGTCACCGACGATCTCTCGGATGATTGGAATCGTGTCAAGATATCGACTTCGAAGCTCTGATGTCAAAACGACATGAATTTCTATTTACGCGCGGGTTAGATGGCTAGGGTGGCGTGTCATGCTCAAGCGGAGTCACGATAGAAGGACACTCCGAGATCTTGGAGCCCCGTTTGGACGGAGCGAGCAATCATCTAAGCGGAGTGAAACGAGGCCAGGTTCGGGGGCAGTGATCAGGCATGCGACGATGTAGTCGACAGTCCAGGACAGTCGATGAAAGATGGAGAAATTGTAGACTCGTCTGCCATACTGGATTTAGCGTCTCTTCTTTGACAGGTGATACATGCAAGTTGACGCACCTGCGAAGCATATGCTCCAATCAATTTGAATGCGGATGGTTTAAGCCGACGGTTAGATGCGACTAGTAAGTGCTCGAGCGTTCCCGGAATTAGAAGCGCGTGTAGCATCGATTTCAACGTCTATCTGAGGATCAGCGGGGCACCTGGAAAATAAACGCAATCGACACACGGAATTACACTCCTAGCGTCAGCTTGCGAAACCCCCACTCGATGTTGAACACGTCCGACAGAATAGAAACGGTCGACGAGGTGAGCTGCACGCCAGAGAGTTTCACCGAGGTGGTTTCGTCGCGTGCCCGCTAGGAATGAAAAAAAAAAGTTAGCGCGCGCTTAGCGGTGTACGGAGAATCCAAGAACACACCTTGAGCATAGCGGATACCACAGGATCCGGCTCCTCTTCTCTCAACGCGCAGCATTCTCTGTAAAACGACTCGACCACCACTCCTCCGTCTCGCCCAGACCTAGTATCGAGTTCCCTCTCACGATTGGCCTTCGTCTCTCTGACTTCTTCTCTTAGATAGCTCTCTTTTTGTCCTGTCGCGATGGTGTTGATGGTGAGTCGAAGGTGGTGGATCGAAGGTCGACATCAAGGTAGACTTGCGTGAGCTGTGGAAGGATCTGATTTATCTCAGCGCCGTGCGAGAGAATGAGAATTTGACCTAGTATAAATAACAATTAGACACCAAGAACTGAGCTCATTTAAGTGGTTTGGTCGCACCTTCGGGGGGGTTGTAGGCTGGGAGGGCAAGATACCCTTGATGCGATTGAGGATTCCTGTCTGTGTGGGTGGTGGACGTTTGAGCAAAAATTTTCCGAGGTATTGGGCGGCCTAGAAGAAGGGTGAGTGCGAGGAGGTGACGGTAGGCTGAGTGTTTGTTGAATGGGAATGTTCTCGGTCGAAGTTGCACACATCGAGCAACCGCGTTGAATACTGAGTATTGCGGAACCAGTTATTGAGTGTCTTATCTGATATTATGCGACAAGGAGTTCCTGTGAGGCAGGCATGCGCTTGCGTTCCACGACGTTGAGACGACCACAAATTTGGGTAAAGTAGAGCAGTCGTCGCGAGTATCTTGGTCTAGATGGTCTAGAAAATCGACTATTACCTGGGAACGAGTCGGAGAGGGAGACCAGGAAATGGTGAAAAAGAGATGGGGGTTGAGAGAGCTTGACGAGAATGGTGTCAGGCAAGCGAGCAAATTTGGAAAGATCCTGCTGCTAATCCTAGCCAGCCGGCATGGTCTGCATGAGAAGACGATAGCTAGCCAGAACGTGCGGATGATACACAGTGGATTCGACGCGGGAGATCTTCGGCAGCTTGGAATTCAGGGATGTGCCGACTGCAGAGGCCACCACCGCAGGCCGGGTGATGTCCTAGTGACGTCCTATTGAGGAGAGGCATTGGATCAGAATAGAGTCGATTACCGACACCATAAGACATCGACACCATGCGACGATAGCTGACAAGTGAACATAGCCGATTGTCCGGAAAGGCGACAATGATTTTCTTGAAGAACTCCGCATCCGCAGACCAACTGAATGATCTGACGAAGACAAATTCCCAAACATCGAACCTAAGGAAGAATGGCTGATGTGTTAGATGTTGGAAGACACAAGCAGTATGAACCGACCTCGGAAGATGAAGGCGAAAAGAACTTGATGGGGGAGGACGAGCTGGCGTTGTCGCCGAAGGGGGCGTGGGATGTTTGTCTCAAGGACGGTGACGGTTAAATCTTGACCCATCTGGAACAAGTTATGTATATAGTATAGGATATTGGACGAGCGGGACTTACTCACCATAGCGGTTGGCGAGGTCGATGGCATCGTCGAGTGACAAGGAGGACAGTTCGCCGGTGAAGACAGAGGTAAGTCTCCAGCATCTTCCATGTCCTGTCGTCGAGCTGCGTGAACCCCGGCCCACCTGGTCCCACGCACGACCCAATGAGCTCGCGGAACACGTCCTTGTCTAACGTCCTCAGTGCGTTCTTGATCGCGGCTAGTTTCGACGGGCCAGGGTTACAAACGAGGACGGCGTAGGACGTCTTGTAGCACGGTGACGATTGGATCGTGACCCGTCTGTACAAGGTTATGTATATAGTATGGGATATTGCACGACCGGGACTGACGCGCTATAGCGTTGGGCGAGGTCGATGGACTCCTCAAGTGAATAGCAGGAAAGTTCGCTGGTGAATACAGAGGAAAGTCTCCATCTTCTTCCACGGCTCGTCGTCGAGCTGCGTGCTTCTTGATCGCGGCACCTTGGACGGGTGGGTGTTGTCAACGAGGACGCAGGACGTCTTGGAGGACGGTGACGGTTGGATCATGACGCGTCTGTAGCAGGTTATGTAGCATAGGATATTACACGAGCGGGACTCATCTACCATGGAAAGGAGGAAAGTATTCTTCCAAGTCTTGTCGTCGAGCTGCGTGCACCCCGGCCCACCAGGTTCCACACATGTCCCAATAATCGCGAGGAAAACAGGTCCTTGTCCAACGTCCTCAGTCCGTCCTTCTTGATCGGGGCGAGCTTGGACGGGCCGGTGTTGTCGCCGAGGACGACGCAGGATCCTTTGGAGGATGGTGACGGTTTGATCATGACGTGTCTGCAGGCGGTTATGTATCTAGTTTAGGATATTGCACCAGCGGGACTCACCCACCATAGCGTTTGGCGAGGTCGATTGCCTCGTAGAGTGAAAAGGAGGACAGTTCGCCGGTGAAGTCAGATGAAAGTCTTCATCTTCTTCCCCGTCTTGTCGTCGAGCTGCGTGCTTCTTGATCACGGCGACCTTGGACGGGTGGGCGTTGTCAACGAGGACGGCATAGGACGTTTCGGAGCACGGTGACGGTTGGATCGTGACATGTCTGTAGGAGATTATGTATATCGTATAGGATATTGCACGAGCGAGACTCACCCACCATAGCGTCTGGCTAGCGCGATGACCTCGTGCAGTGAAAAGGAGGACAGCTCGCCGGTGAAGTCAGATGAAAGTCTCCATCTTCTTCAACGTCTTGTCGTCGAGCTTCGTTCTCCCCGGCCCACCAGGTCCCACGCACGTCCCAATGAGCGCCAGGAACACCTCCTTGTCCAACGTCCTCAGTCCGTGCTTCTTGATTGTGGCGAACTTGGACGGGCTGGCGTAGGACGTCTGGGAGGACGGTGACGCTTGGATCGTGACGCGTCTGTAGGAAGTTATGTATAATTTATAGGACATTGGACGAGCGGACTCACCCACCATAGCATTTGGCGAGGTCGATACCCTTGTCGTGTGGAAAGGAGGAATGTTCGCCGGTGAAGACACAGGAAAGTCTGCCATCTTCTTCCACGTCTTGTCGTCGAGCTCCGTGCATCCTGGACCCCCAGATCCCACGCGCGTCACAATCTTGTCAATCCCTTTCTAAGTTGTATTGTTGACATGAACCATGGTGTCTCCGTTCCCTGGCTTGCTATCCAATGTGTTACCTTTGTCATCAAACGATAAGACAAGCAAAAAAAAAACACCTCAGTCTATGGAAAGGAAATCAACCTCAGGATTGATCTTATGGAATGAAATGTTCGGGATGATTTCTCTCTGATCGAAACCTAGGAAAATGCCAATGTTCGGTCGTCAGCGACACAACGTCGCAATAACAACACTAAAATATACAGTATCGCGGTCGCGATCGCTGACCATGTTGCTCTTCGCATTGGAAATCAGATACATGCACAAGGACGGATGCCAATAGAACGCACCCGTGTCAAGGGTCAACAACGACCTGCGCAGGTCAATGTGTCAGAAATCATAGCGGTCACAGCGAACGGAAACATATTTCCGGGTGAGTCGCACCTCCGCAAGCACACGTTTTCGGAATGTACAAGCCATGTGGAGCTGACCGTATCCCAATAGCACCACTCCCAATGTGATCGCATCCGAGAAGATACTAACCGAGCTAATCGTGTTTGCATGACCTTCGTCTGCTTTCAGGACGGCTCGCCTGAGTAGAGTAGATCTCTCATTTGAGTCTGTTCCATGTGAGAGCGCCTGCACCTTGCGTCTACATGGCTCCGTCTCGGTATGTGGCTGGGATCCGAGCAGACGAGAACCCCACGATTCGATTATTTCGGAGACAAGGTCAAAGCAAGAAGTGGAGAGGAAGATGTAGTCATTAAGGGGGCATTCTGTCTCAGTGAGCTCAGGCTTGGCCTCCCCACTTAACGTGGGAGTCGGGGATTGCTGATCAAACTCTCGACGGGGTTTCTCGCGTCAATTCGAGCCGCTCTCTGCAGATGGACCCGCGCGAATTTCTTACTAAATTTGTAGATTAGATCACGGGAAAATTGCGCCAAATAAACACACATACATGAACGATACGTAAACGACTCCGAAGTTCAAGTTGCTGCTAGCCTGTTCAATCAATCCGCCTCAATCCGCCATCCTGACTTTGAATTAAAACAACTTGGAACAATGTTTCGTGTGCGCAAGGCAAATATATGGAATTTTCTGTTTTGGCTGAAGCATCACAATCGTCTGTATGCTACCATCCCACTCGACCGTGATCATACTCTCGATTCATATACAGATGATGATGTGATTCCTGGTTTAGCAGATTCGGAATCTGTAGTTGAGGACCACCCTGCAACGCTCATGCATCAAGAATCTCAGGCAGCCACTTCAGGACAGTGCAACGACGACGAAACGGCAGCTGGAAGATCGAGTCCCGTGACGTTTCTAGAAAAGATGGGTGTCTCTGATCCTCAGAGTCTCAGCCTCAGCGGTCGGACGTTCGCTGCTGCTGCATTGTGTAGGCTTACTTATCCCTCACTCTTCGACCGGTCCTGACCTTATCGTACATCATGGATCACAGCCGATAAACGAATATAACAATATTAATCCCAACTTCTTCCCTGGTATGTATCCTCTGCTTTCCTGTACGGGGTCGGAAGCTTCGAGGACAAGTCCAGACTCCTGACCGATGTAAGAGATCGAACTTTGGTACAGTTGCTGAAAAACTTCGTATAATCTCTCCGGAACTACTGAACCGTGTTGCCTCTCGCCTGCTTTGTTTTTTGGCGACTCGGATGAGTCTGATGACTGGGATATTCTCGATATGGAGACTGACGAGATAGGTACTAGTTTCTTTGTAACTTCAAAAATGATCTTACATCTTGAGTATGTACATTATGACCTACAAGCGGTACCTTGGGACGGTTTTGAGAGGCACGTGAAGTCGAAATGCACGTTCGTTGGCACGGTACACCCAAAAATTCGATGTTACTCTTGGCATCGAAGAAGGAAAGGCAAGCATGAAAATTTGAAACAATCATGGGAGCAGAAACGGGAAAGAAAGTACTATACGCATGAACATCCACTCAGCGAAACGGGGCACTGCAGCCTGAGTGCTGAGCAGTGCCGTCCCCCTAGCGCACCACGGAGCCGGAACGGACGAAAAGCACGTGGGGTGGATGCCGAACAGCACCGTGTAGTGGGAGTCACGGTCATGCGGGGGAACTTGAAAAGAGCATGAGGGGCATCGGTCCGAGCGAAAGGGAGCGGTGGAGTGCGATAGGGCAGTCTTACCTCAGTCTATGTCCATAGGCTGGCCCCATTCCGGTACTGCCAGTGATAGTTTGACACCCAGACTTTCGAAGGTATAGAGGCATTCCCCGAGCGACTGACGATGATATAATGATCTTCGGCGTGTCACCACTGGCATGTCTTCCATGTCACTGAGGAAGGTGTCGAACCATGTCCCGACAAAGGAATTGATACTGATACTATAGAATAGTATGGATTTCATTTCTGCAGATTTTGCGATTGGAAGTACACGTAGTGAGTGCAAGTATAGAAGTGTACAACGACTTAATACTACAGCTTCGACAAATACATATAGTCAAGGCTCACAGAAGCGAACAGTTTGTACAACTCCTATACTAGATCACAGAAAGAAAGCAGCCAAATACAACAGTGTATCCCACAGAGGAAGGCAGTATAGTTTAAAAATAGAAAGCTGTCCTTCAAGAGTATTGAGCTGTGAGCGAGTTCAAATCTGCCTTGTATTTGGAAATAAGTATGTTTGTAAGCACACGAGAACACACACTTACTGATATGGCCTATAGCTCCAGCGGATCAAAGCGAATATCAGAGACAGCGTCGAAGTATCGGCCAGTTGCCGATTTAGGGTCGTCTGTAACGTAGTGGCCATCGCGAATATGTTTCAGATGTGGTGCACCGTATGCTTCAAGTAGTACGGCTTCAGACTCTTCACAAGCTACTTGTGCTGCCGCTAGTGCAAGCACCGCAGATTTCTTCCTAGATAGGGCGCAGGTGTACTCTGAAAGTACTTGGCTGACGGACTTTCGCTGCGGTAAATCCACTGGTCCCCCCTGTGCTCTTTGTCAGCACTGAGTATTTTACTACGAAGAAAGGAAAGGTAGACCACTGACCATTCGACGAGATATCCTCAGTAGTTGAGCTGTGTGTTCATCGAGCCTACTGGTATCTACGCTTCTCGGATCTTTGCTGGTTTGCAAAGACTCTGGAACGGAGTTGGAGATGCGGGAGGAAGGGTTTCTGGAAGCCAAGTCACCAGGGATGAGCTGGTACTCTACAGATTGCTTCATGCTTGTGGAGGTGCGAGGTACGGCGCACTCGTAGCTTTGCACGTGAGATGAGACCGGGATTTGAACTTCGATTGGCATGACGTCCTTTGAAGTGTGGAGAGGGGGGTGAGGGCTTGATAGGTTGGAGTTGCCTCTATGTAGTGGCTCTTGCTAAAGGAGTTGAGCCGCGGAAACTCAGTGGGCGAAAATGTTCAGTTGAACTGACAGCCAAAAAAACACCTATTCGGGATTCAATCATTCAATGGCTGTGTATACAGTATCAGATTAGGCTAGCCAATGCAGTGTGTAATAGTAATTAATAACAATTGTTCACTACAATTATTATTATCAGGGAACGTTTTGCTGTAACCGTTATCGATCAAGTCAGTACTGGGGGATCAGAACGCATACCGATAACGCAAAAGTCATAAGCCATAAGTTTTTGGATTTCCGAACTGCTTCTTGACGCGCTATAATCTCTCCATTAACTCATACTATATTATAACCCATACGTTTTGAGCTGTCCTGACAGGTATGCGCCAGGACTCACACTCGGAGGGAGTTAGTTTGGAAACCAGTGTACTTTCCTAATGTAATGTTCGATCGTTCCTTGAAGGCGGATGATCCGGCGCGGACGGGAGCCTTTGAGAGCAATTTCCACGTCATATATTAACCTGGTATATCATAGGTGATACGGTGGCACCTTACTTATAGTCTTATACATACTTAGTAACTCACAGCCCGAGCTTTCAACAATCCGTTCACAGAAGGTTGTACTACTCTGAGTCTGGGTACTGAGTCTGAGAGATCGATTACGTCACATGAGTCAGTGTTCCAAGGAACAGATTCTTTAATTTCCCAATGTGATGTTCGATCGTTTTTCGAAGGCGGATTCGGCCGAGGACAGGAGCCCCAGCAATGGTACTTATCGTAGGCTGGGTATACTTTCCTAATGTGATGTTCCATCGTTCCTCGAAGGCGGATCTGTGCGGACGGGCGGAGCCTTAATGTTCACGTCACACGAATATATTGACAATGTGGTACTCATTCAAGTACTCATCTCATCATACCACGGCTGTGTATCCTGGCTGCCGATCTGATACCGTATTATGGAGCTCCAAATGCCCCCCCAAAAAATAGCGCGAAAAATAGAGGCTGTTGTGCGCGTGATACACATTACATCAGCGCAATTTAGCGGATCGCGCGCGCGATTTCGAGTTCGTCTGCGCGATTTGGTCTGAGTGCACAAAATGGAACACAACTTGAATAATGACTATGTAATTAGAATGGAAATCTACAACCAAAGAGTACAAGTTACAACACTGTCTGTGAAAGATGATTGAGTCTCTTCTGATCGCAGGTAGGCAATTGATGGCATGGCCCATAGGTAACCTACCCGTGACCGTTTCGGTTGCACACCGTGCCGTGCGTCGTCAGCGTCGCGTCGTGGCATTCCGTCACATCAGTCACGGTCGATGCATTATCGCCGTGATCATCGTGTTTGCGTTCGTGGTCGACACCGTGTCGTTATGCCGTTGTCGGTAACAGTAACTGCAGCGTGCAGCAGCAACTGCACAACGCGCACAATTGTGTGCGTTGCGTGGTTGCTTCTGCATGCTGGGCGAGAGGACGAGAGGACGGGGACGGGGACGGGGACGGGGACGGGGACGGGGACGGGGACGAGTCGTCGTCGTTGCGTTGTCTCGTTGTAGGTGTCCACGTCACGGTGGCGGTCGACGTGACGCGTGTCATCATCGTCGAATCGTCGGTGTTTGTGGTCGACGCCGCGTCGACGTGACACGTGTTGTCATTGTCGAGTCGTCGAGTCGTGGCGTGATGGCGTCCGCGTCGGGAAGTGATCGCCGCGTCTGAGTTGGTCGTGTCGTCGGCGAGGGCGCGAGGGCGCAGACCCACGGGTACAGCCGTGGGTCCATTTCATCATACTTGTGCACAAACCCCTACCCATGCTGTGGGTGCGGGTAAATCAGCGGCCCGGGGTACGGGTACGGGTACGGGTACGAGTGAAAACATACCCGTGACAGACCCTAGTTAGGGTAGGCGAGGGTGTGCACGTCCTCACAGACACACCACTGGTAATGGGTAGGAGATGGCGAGAGGTCAGGGGCAAGGGCGGGTACGAGTGCGCGTCCGTTCGCACTCGCTGTGTGGGAAACGGTGAGGAGGCGAGGGCATGTCCTTGCGCTGTTGCCAGGAGAAGACGGAGGGTGACAATGAGGTGGTGGAAGAGGCGAGGGTGACGGTGACGGTGAAGCCACCGAGAGGGAGAGGGTGGGGCAAGGGCGAGGGTGAGCAGGTCAGTTCTCACGCCCCTTGGTCACCGTCACCCATCATGCATCATGCATCACGCGTCACCCGTGTGACCCTCGTTCTCGTTTGCCCTGACGAGGAGCCGTGGGAACTGATGCACTGACCTCTGTCCGCTCGCTCATTCGTCGCTCGTATCTTCCGTCGCCGTCGCCCTTGCTCCACCCTCCTCTCCGAGCGATGTCTTAATCGCCCCCTCTCTCCCTCTCCTCTCGGTCGTCCTAGCGTATCTCAAGGACGCGCATGTACCCTCGCCCTCAACCTCCTTGTCTTCTCCCGCCCAGTGTCCGAACGGACACGGACACGCTCTGAGTCACCCTTGCCTACCCTCCCCACTCGTGACCTACGGGTGTACGAACCCGGGTACAGGATGACCTGCGATCTGGCTGTTGCCCGTGCCACTGGTTGCCTATGTACCTGCGACAATTTAAGGAGACTCAAGGATTTTTCAGAAAGCCTTGTACTCTTTACTTGTAGATTCACATTCATGTTTGTACTACATAATAATCAATCAATCGCTCCTCAAAATGTGTTTTATTCTAAATCGCGCAGACGAACTCGAAATCGCGCTGATGTAGTACATGACAATTATCGCGCGTACGATAAGTTTCGTCTGATTTTCGCTTAGAGCTATTATTTTGGCACTTGGAGCTCCATGATAATCGTGGTATAGTTACTACAGACTCGGACCTTTTTTTTTTTTTTTTTTGGACAAGCGTGAATATCGCGTAGCAACTGACAAGTCTAGTCCTACACAATACGCTAAGGCGGAGGCCACATGGAACTCCGGTCCGAGGAAAAATGCTCTTACGCACGCCCTGCATACGCGGGGGGTGTGGGGCTCTGTACACTACCCGGTGTCCCCGGTGTCGTCAGGGGGCCTCGGTAGCTTGATACCCACTAAAACCTCAAGGTTTGTTGGCCAGTCTGGTGGTAGGGGAGAGTTGTCTCGGAGTATGGTGGTCCAAGTGTGCAGTACTTTTGCTTTCGAGAGTGATTTTCTGTTACTCTTGGCCATTCGACGGTCGATGTCAAGTCGTGCCGTGATGAGGCGGAGCCATCGCGACGTAATCGCAGCAGGGGGGTGGGTTAGATTCCCTATGACATAGTCGCATCGGAGGGCCCAGATTAGGTGGGCCGACTCCGATATGAGGATCCGTTTCAACCGTGCGGCTCCCCGTTGCGGTGGTGTGGGGTTGATGTTGTGTGTGGGGGGGGTGATGTTTCCGCAGCCCAGTATCGCACCATGATGGGGTGGGAAGGTGTCTGCTGTGGGGTCGGGCCATAGGGACTTCGCCAAGTCCCATATGACTTTTTGGTAGGTTGACGTACAGTCTGTCATGATGTGTTCGAAGGTTTCGGTTTCGCCGGGGCAGTGTATACAGGTTGATCTATGTTCGTAGGTTGGTATGTTGGACCAGAAATTGCCAATTTTGAGCGATCCCGTCATGGCGCGGTATAGGAACTGTTGGACAGGTCGTCTGAGGTCGGGGTGGCGAAGGTGCCGCCATATCGATGCGTCTGTTTCTTCTTCGTTGGTGAGGTCTTTGATCGCATGTCGTGTTATGTCTAGGTTCATGGTTGCGGAGCGAGTGTAGGGTGTGACGTTGTCTTTGCGCGATTTGAGCGCCTGGTAGGCGAGTTGTTGGGTCAGGGAGGACAGTTTGACGCCCTGTACTTGGAAGTGGTCGGGTACCGTCAGGTCAATGTCATCGGGCTGGGGTTTCCGGGCGCCCTCGTTTGCAAGGCGGTCGGCATGTTCGTTTCCTGCATTTTGTGTGTGGCCTTTGACCCATTTGAAGTTCGTTGGGGCCGCTCTGCGTCGCAGAAGGTACGCCGCAAACTGGAACCACTTTTCGTTGCTGGTTCCGGTCCACCCTCGGTCTTCCCAGGAAGCAAGGTGCTTTGTTAGCCCGTCTATCGCGTAACGCGAGTCCGACACGATAGTGAGTGGTGTGGTTGGGTCCGTTGATTCCAGGGCGACAGCGATGGCCGCAATTTCGCCGGTTTGGTTAGACTGGTTGTCGCCGGGGACTCTGATTGCTTTGTTTAGGGGGTGGTCAGCGCCGATCCATATACCTCCCCCACAGGTTGCATTCTGTTTTCCGTTGTGGATGCAGGAGCCGTCCGTGTATACGATCGTTGGTGCAATGTGCTGTCCCTGCTCGAGCCTCGGGTTACGCAGGCGTGAAGCCAGCTCTTGGGGTTGGGTTGGGTTGTCTGTCAGGACCCGGAAACACTCATCCAGGGATCCTCTCGTGGTGATGGTTGGGTCGAAGGTGATCTCGTCGCCATTTTCCACTTTTGCACGGTTGTTCTTTTCTTTTCTACGGTGGGTGAGCGATAGTCCGTCCTTTGGGGGACCGTCCAGTCGGAAGGGGAAGTAGATGTCGTCAAGACTCCCGATGATTTCACGTGCGGTTTGTGCGCATTTATGGGGGTTTGCGCAACCTTTTTCCCGGTTGTGTCGGCAGTGGTGGCATGAGCATGATGCTAAGGGGCGATGGCTGGTCGTGGCTCGCGTAAGTGATCGACAGGTCTTAACAAGGTCTTTCAGAAGGGTGATCTGGTGGACCTCACGTAGGCATTTCGTCTTTGTCTTGTGGTATTGGTTGGGTGGCACGCCGATATGGTACCAGGCTGGCATTTGGCGTTTTAGTGCTTTTGAGAGTTTGCGGGGCGCGAGCATCAGGTTAAATCTTTTTGCTGTTTTCAGGATGGCTACTAGCGGGCGTGGGACAGGTTTCCCGCCCCTCCTGGGTCTACCCGAGGGGCATAGGGATGTCAGGAAGGTGTTGACGCTGAGGGCATCTGGTATGCCATGGTCGTTTATGGTGTTAATTATCGCATCCAGGACGTATGTCCATGTAGGGCGTGACGCTGATAAGTTTAAGTAGTCTCTCACCCAGGTGAGTTCAATGGCGTGGTTCCGTGTCTCCAGGTCGAGGATGTTGATGCCACCTTGGGTCACCGGCTTGGTTAGGTTTTTCATGCTCAGGCCGGGTGGTGACCGGTTCGCACCGTTCCAGAGGAAGTTGCGGACAATGGTGTTCAGGGTCTGTACCGTGGTGGGTGGCATTCCTTGCGCTTTGGTGAGGAATTGCGTCATTCCTCCCACCACCATTTGGACGATGAGACGTTTAGCATCCAGTGTGGGGTTCATGGTTGCCCAGCGGTCAAGGTGTTCCTTTATTTTGTCGGTGATGGGGGTAGGGTTTTGGTTTCTCACGGTAAGTGGTCAAAGCATTTGCGGACCTTTGCCTTCGAGTGACTATTATACAGTACAGCAGAAATCCTGTCTATTCCTCCAAATCTTCCGTGTTCAATGTCGGTTTCTCCGCTTTAGCAACACACCGCTTCTCCACCATGACCAGTCGGTAAGCCTTTTCAAATTCATCCTTGATTTCTTCGGAGATTTCATGAGAAGGAAGCCCATAAACGATAGCTTTGACATCCATAACTGCTTGTTTCATTGCAGCCTTTTCTTTTTCGCGATGCATAGCCGCGTTTGGTTCGATCTTCTTGCACAAGTTGCGACCATTCTTGAGTAAAACACTGCCAACAGCCAATCATGATCGAAAAGGTGGCCTTCGTTGTCTAACAATCAAACTCACTTTATTTCATTGGTCAGTTTGCCCAGTTCTTCGAGACGTTCGTGGCTCTCCTTGAGAAAAAGACTTTTTGCCTTGCGCTTGGACTCGTGAGCAAAAGTAATTGCTTTGTCAAGGCACACGATGAGATGCGGCAATGCCCAGAGATATAGCGTCCGGTATGGGGTTTTCCTCCAGTCAAAAGCATACACATTCTTCAGGCATGCAACGAAGGCTGCATTCCTTTGCGCTTTCAACCCTTTGCCAAAGGCACGTGACAGCGCTTCGTGGCGCTTGCGATAGCGGCGGTAGGTAGATTGGATCTTCATTGCTGCTCCAATTTCCTCCTCCGTGGGTTCGTGCTCACGTGTCAGTACAGGTTCGTCTTCGACTGGTGGGAGTTCCTGCGGCTCTTCATGAACATCGTCCAGAGGCTCCTCCTCGGGCTCCTCCAGTGGCTGAGCCTTTTCCTCGTCCTCACCTTTTTCAATTTGAGGGACTCGGGAAACGAAACTTGGAGCATCAGCGCGCAGGTCAGAGCGAGCCACTACCAGGGAAGAAGCCAATAGAGATGGGATCTCGGAAGGATTCGCGAATTCGATATCCTCGATCCGCTTCAATTTCATGTATGTCCGCGCTGAACCCCTTCGCTTGTGGAGAAGCTGTACCACATCTGAGATGACCACTTTAGCCTCGACGTCGTACTCTGTCATGACCTTCAAGTACTCCTTGACGTTGTAGCGTGCGACGTACGCGTACCTGAGAGGGGTGTGAAGTTGGAAAACAACGGCAAATACTCAAGATGACTGACTTTCGATACAAAGAGTGGGCTCTTGTCTGCAGAGACTCGAAAATCACCTTGACTTTCTCCCTGACATGGTGATTTGGCACATTGTAAGCCACTTGTAATCGCTATTGAGATGGAAATCATTGGTACATAAAAGTAATGGACCCACGGAAGCAGAGTGCTCTGCATCTATCAGGCGGCATTGTTAGTGTCACCTCAGACTACAGAGATAGAACGGAGACCAACATTCGAGAGATAAACACATTGCAGAGAATTGGTGTTAGCTTTGTATGTGATAGTCTGTGAAACCCTTCAGTTAAGGCGTCAGCTCAGTGTGTTGCCAGCACATGTGTGAAACTGCATACGACTGGCAGCGTCCGGGTCTGATCGCAGGAGCATCAACAATTCTTGCACCCAACCCAACACATCTACGAGTAGAGCAATCCAGACTTCCTTCTTGGAGGAAAAATCTTTGTTTGAAGAGAGCCATCCTCGAGGGAGAACGAGGCCATCAAGCGGTGGATCATAAGACAGACGCCATGAAACAGAAATCTTGCCGACGACCTCTTCCAGGCAATCACAGAACACTGATAAGTCCACATACAGGGCAGCCTTGACGACATGTCTGTAAAAAATTAAGTGCACGAAAGCACATGCTAAGATGAAAAGTACCTCAAAAATTTCAACCCTGACGAAATGCAGGTTTGCTGACTGCCATCAAAGAGGTTGACGACGTCCTCGAGAACATAGCACCCATCCGAATATGTGAACAGCGGTATCCTAGCACGAAGGGCATTGAAGGGTGCCTGTCTGATACATTTGAAAGCACTAGATCCATCAAAAGCGAAAAGAAGACTCGTCAATTTCAAGACGTTTGTTAAGAACCTTGGGCGGTCGTCTTCTGAATGCAAGGTGTAAAGAGAATCCTGCACCCAGTCCTTCATGACTGCTAGGCATTCGTGAGCTCCAGGTATCATGGAAAGATTGAGGTCAGCGGTAGATCCCTGAATGTAAAAATGGGGATTGAAGGCCTCGTAAATGTGAATGACCCAGTATAGGACACTAGACAGCTGTAAGTGAAATACGTGGAAGATAAGTAAAGATCATCACGTACTCAGCTTTCCGCGTATCACGACAGGCGCAGACAGAGTACATCAGATGAAGAATGCAAATTTGTTGCAGATGAATGCCGATCCGAAGATTGTATCGTTTCGGGTCCAGGTCTGTGAATTCGACATGTTCTTGGGGGCAATTGAAGCGGTGACATTCTCCAGTGACTATGAATGTCAGGCACTGTAAGAAAACTGGTGCATCACAGCACAATCTATTCTCCTCGACAATTCGTTGACGTAGGTGTTCCGCCAGATAATTTCGCAGCACTGTGACCATCTCTCCTTTAGAGTACATAGCCCCATTGCGGTCCTCAGTGGCTGAATTATGAAGGAAGGACCCAACGGTCATCCCATATTCGGTGTTGGATATTTCTGTGATGCAAAATAGTTGCCTCGTCGAAGTGTCGCTGAGCGGGTCGGCATGAGATATGATGGATTGAACGAGGCGGACATATTCCCGAAACTTGTCCAGAAACTGTGACATCTCCAAAAGGGAAAAAGACTTTAGCGCTGGCAAGTGTCCGAAGAAATGATCCAGTGCGAGCAACGCTGCGGCGTGCCTTCCTCCCTTGATGAACACCTGAGACAGCTTTTCGAGGCTGGGTAGGTCCGTCTCTGCGATGGCCCGGAACATAGATATCTGCGAGAAATCCGCAAGTGAGAATAAAAACCCTCATGGTAGTCTGAATAGAGCCATACCTCGTCATAGTCCAACGAGTCCAAGGATTCGATGGGCAAATCCTGAGCCAACTTCAGAAGCTCGACGACGTCTTGATCTTCTGCTACATCCTTCGAAGGCACGGCAAATGAACACCGATGCCACAAAGTTTCCAGCATAATCTTGGTGGCTTGCTGGGTCGCGTCGCGTGCCTTCCTCTCTTTCAAAAGATCCCTGATTGCGTCAAGCGGCCGGTTCTCTACCAGGTGAAGCTTAGCCGCATCTATATATCTTCCATGAGACTCCAATAAAGCCGCCCGTGCACAGTCGAGGTCATAGTCCTCAAGAAATTCCAATTCTTCTTCGAATGATGGAAAGAGCGGCAAATGTGGTCTAATTCAAACCTATCAGAGAAATGCACATGTAGATTATGGAGCATTTACCTGCTACCATCATTCTTGCTGCAATAGAACAGGCGGCAAACAGTGTATAGTTCGTCCGAAGTCTCTGAAGAGATTTTTTCGGAGTGCGTGTGGAGGACATCAAGAGTCTCGCTGAAAAGCCCAGCTTTCCTGAACTGCCGTGCGGCCAGAGCATATTCTTGAGCAGAAAGATAACTGTTGGCTGCTTTTCGATGGTCCTCGGCACGAAAGTAACACTCTCCTGCATTACGATAATACTGCAGTTTGTCCCTTCCTGTCGGGGCATCCCTCGCACTCTTCATAAAGGCATCTGCAGCAATGCGAAAAGCGCGCCGTTGATCCTCTCGTGATGAAACACCGACTTGATTGCGAGCCAATTCTCGCAAGTGAAAGGCTTCACAAATTTCCACCATGCGTGGGAGCGAAGCGCGAGAGAAACAATGCATGGCTTGTTGGTACTTCTTGTGCTTGAACAATTCGTTCGCGGAATGTTCCCATTCCTCCGGGCTTGATTTCACGGCAAGGTGAGGAACTGGACCATTCGTCTTAGGGTAGTTTTCAACCTGATCGCGCGAGCTCCAGATGACCTGATCGGCGTGAGTGCGTCAACACGAGAAAGCAATAAACTTTTCTTCACCCGCATAGGTTCGCATTTGTCCGACGTGTCAAAAATCCACAATCTCTTCCTTGCTCGGGTGATGCCCACATAGAGTGATTTCAGCTATGAGACTCATTAGAGAGAATTCCGAGACTGATGTCTTGATCCATACCTCACTGCATACCCCTGCGAAACGACAGTCGTCTCTGTCGAAAGAGGGTGCATGCATTGTGGTTAAGTCTCGACCATCAACTACCCCATCAGCATAGTTCAGCAACACTTTCCAGCGTGAGGCATCAATGGCAGAGTCTTCGAAAAAGTTGTACAAGAGAACCTGCATCCGACAATCAACTTTGCACGAAATTGATACAAACTACTCGAGACTCACGTCATTGAACTCAAGACCTTTGCTGTCGTATAGTGTCCTGGAGAAAAGAATGATGAACATGGTATGCCAAAACAAACATTGATGGGTTTACATGATCACACCAATCTCCCCGACTTCCTTCCGCAACTTGTCCACCGCTTTCTGATCTCGCACAAGAATGCCTTCGGAAGACAGATGAGAACACGGCATGAAATTAGGAATACAAAACACTTACACTGATTGGCCCCAAAGTCGATACGATTCCCCCTTGAGGCGAAAAGTCAGAGATGGACTCTAAGATAAGAAATGACATTGACGAACGATTCCCCAAATAAAAACTGTTCGTATTTGATAGCTTCCTGGCCCCAAGCACGGAAAAACAACGGCTTGACACCATTGACGATGCCTTGTTCCGGCTGGAGGCCATCTATTGTGTCGGGCCAAAAACGGGTGATGCGCTCGATAACGCTGTGTGCACAATTGACGATTCCTCCATGTGAACGGTAATTAATGGCGAGTTGGAATGCCATAGGGTCACGGGCTGATCGATCCTGCGAGAGATGCATGCGTTGGTCTTGCTGTGGGGTGATTATCTAAATAAGTTTAGGTTGCATTGGACAATAAACTGGCCTTTACCTCGATACGATACATATATGCCTTCAGATCGTTGAACCTAAAAGAGCTTCCTGCTGAAATAGTTTGTGCGGTGTCCCCCGCCCAAAAGAGTCCTTCAGGATTTCGGCAGATAAGTCTCAGTACTATGAAATACTGTAAGGAGCTAAAACAGAAAAGCGCAGAGGTGCGTACAGAGAGCATCGATGAGTAAATTATCTTGCGCTTCATCGATATAACTAGATTACACAACAATCAGCAAAAGTGAATGTTTTTGTCGAATGAACAATTGAACATACATATATTCCACCTTTTCTCCCTTCAGCTGCGTGCCGTCCAGGAGCGTCTTCAGTATCGCAAAGGTGCGATCAGCTGCATCGTGGTGCCAGCGTTCCTGTTTAAGCCTACAGTATGCTTTGAATAAGGCATACAGTGTTCGCCTTTGGTTTGCAAACACTGGGTTGGAGCGAGCAGATAGGGTGCAGTATGTTTCCTCGTCGAGGACACCGCCTGGACACGAGAGTGATTTCTCAGATCCTTTGATGATGCCTACGAGTAGGTTCAGTGATTGCGCACCCCACATGGAGCAAGACTGCGCACCGATGAACTCAGAAAATACGAGCCAAGGTTCTATAATGCAAGCGGCTGATTAGCTGGACTGATTGATATGAGAGACATAGCTATGCACCGAGGTTCTTCGTCAACGACTTTGGAAAGTGTGGCCAATAGGTTCTAGCAAAGGTCTCATATGTCACGAACATGTCTTTCACATCGATTTCGTCCGTTTTCTCGAAATATCTCTTGACACGTTTGGCTGAGTCGGGATCATCGCCATCTAAGACATCTGCAGCAATCATCCTCGCGAGCTACAAGAAAGATAGTAAGTTATTATGACCACTACTCAGAATGGAAGATTACCTGGTCAAAGGTCACGAACAGTGGGAAATGGTTCTCCTCTAATGCACTATATTTATGTGGGATGTCGACTCGTTCTACGTCATCGACGTCGACCAGCGCAAATTCTGCAGTCTGAGCCCGCATCCTTTTGAGATCATCGCGAGAATACTCAGCCAATGCCGAAGATTCGAGTAGCTTCGTGAAGTACTCCTCGACTTTCGTCGCCAGAACACGAGATTTGGTTACGAAGATTTGCCGAGGTCTGGGCATATCAACCCCTTCCTGTTCCCACGCACGTTGAATTCCAAGCATCTTGAAAAGCATCGTCGTCGTTTTACTATGTGGTGAGTGAGCCATCTGTTCATGAAGGTGCACGATCCATCATACCCGGTACCGCTTCTCCCTAAAACAAAACATGTTGTGGTACACTCTGCGATTCTACGCTCGTGCGGGCTGCATGCGACTCGGTAATTACTACTGACAATCTGACAAGGAAAATGTTACACACGAAAGTTCAAAAACATGCTGCACATCTCGGTTTGCAATCAAGCCTGTCATGGTATATTAGCATGGCTCATCACGTTGGCGAACACCCATACTATGTAAAAGTCCCTACAAGAGATATTAATATGTTCTATCAGTGAGTTGGTGATGGACCCACTTGAGAGAATGCAACATATTTGTCCAGGCTTTATGAAGAGTGTCAACCTCACACAAGGCCCGAAGAAATAGAACAATTTGCGTACACAAGAAGTGAATGTAACTAGACACGTGAACAATAACCGAGATATGAAGTTGTTCGTACATACCTTCTCCATATCTTCTTCGGGGAGGACAAGGGGTGTTGTTTTCGCTTCGTACTGAAGGCTCTCCGGTGGGAAGGAGGCCGGGAGGTAGACATCACTGCTGCCACGCACGGGGCGATTTCGAAACGTGCATCTGTTGCAAAAAAAAAGTGATCAATTTTTCGCATCCAGATGCCGCAATAAAATCTAACCGATTTTGATACTCCTTTCCCTTTCCAGCAAGTTGTTGACCCACCGCATCCCAAATGCGATTTAGTTGCGTGTGGGTATATATACCATATATCTTTATGACTGGAATGAAATATTTACATTGAAAAGATGACGAAACACTCAGAACTGATACCTTGTCGATCCTGGGAAAACGTTCAAGTCAAGATTATGAATCATGTTTGGTTCGAACTCACCTCTGCAGCATCACGATCGGCGACAACATCGATCTGGTACTGTACAGCAGGAAATCACCATCCGCTTGCACCGAACAACAACAAAAAAAGCGTACAACGAGCCGAAGGTCTCTTTGCATTTTTGCTTCAAAAATTGGAACTCCAGACGAGCCATTGAGCCTTTTCTGGTTGTCTTCAGAGAAGTGCCCATTGGAAAGTTGCCTATCACAACGGTCAGTTCATTCAACGATGGCAAACATGCGACCGACTTGATTTTCTTCACAACAATTCCGCACTTCTTTCTGTCGCCATTGGCCATCTCACGTAGCTTCCTTGTGGCGTCAGAGCCGATGATTATCCGCCATTCACCAAACCCCTCCGCATTTTCGAAATACAGTGCAGCTTTCAAGGGTTGAACCTTTGGATACGCAGACGGCCTTGGCTCAATGGCTTCTACGACCTTGATTACCTGTGGTGGAGGTGGGAGCGGGGTTGTATCATTAACCGGTACCGAGAGATATGCACTCTCCAATCGTTGTGCAAGCGATGGTTCGGAGAGGAGTTCGAGATAGAACTATGAAGGTGTCAAAGTCACACCTTCAAGCAAGGGAAAATTTGACGTACTTTCAATATCATTTTGAGATTCGTGGCAATCTTATGAGCCGTTTCGGTGGCCTCTGCAGTGCTCGACGGGACTTTGACACCTACCCTAAGGAAAGGCGTCGTGTCGACAGTAGGAGCATTGTTCCTGTTCCTGCGCTTCATCTTCTTCTGTCTTTGGGGCAGGTGGCAGAGGTCGTCATCGTCATCGTAGTCTGAAACCTCTAACGGGCTCGTGGGAGTGGCATCGGTGATGATGCGAGTCAAAAGCTCAGGGGAGCATAACGAATCGACGACTAAAAGCGCATTGTCTACGTAGAGCTTGTATCGCCCGATGGAACGGCTGGTGTCAGTGGGGAAAAAATCGGGAGGCAAAGAGAACAAGAAAGATGAAAGCCTTTGAAGTATAGTAGTTGCACATGAAGACTTGACCTGGGCCGGAGCAGCGGGGTAGGTGTTCATGATTTTGTGCACCAGCCCCTTTGCGCTTGGCAAGGCTGAACTAGATGAGATAACAGCAAAGAATTGGGGCAAAGGACTTACCGGAAACAATGAACTCAAAGAGATGAGGGACGGAACACAAGTCTTGCACAATCAGGTTCAGAGGTATATCTGATCCTGCTAGACAGGACTCGAGCATCCTGGAAGCGGCAATGCGGCCCTCGCTGCTAGCGAGGGTGCTCGCAGCGAAAGCTTGCGGATCGAGGACGGTGATTGTAGGCTGGTCAGGTGGCATCTTACAGCAGATGGGGGAGTGGCGTAAACGACGAATCGCCACAAATTCTTCCAGTTCTCCCTTTTTAAGGGCCACAGGAACGCCACAAGAAACACGAGGTCAGATACAGGAAGCAGGGGCTTCTGATGAGGAGCAACCTTGACTCCTGCGAACCGACCTGGTCAATGTGGAATACCCGTTGGGTGAAAGGTTCACTGAGACACTAGCAAGGGACCCAGAGAGTGCGACGATTTTTCAGCAAATGTCTCGCGCTCTCCGGGACAAGTTGCTGTAGCTCGTTGAACGAAGTTGGTCAAGCGCTGATCATCGTCTTAGTCATATATACTGGATTACATAATAATCACTGCGGAGATACAACTCTAGATCTGACCTTCAACACTTTTGCTGCCATCGACTGTATGAGTACTGAGTAATGTCGGTGATGGGCTCGGCGATATTCTCTGTATGCAATCGCAAAAGCAGGTATCTAATCTTCTTGGGGATCTCGATATTCTCGGGTCACTTGAGACATAGATCCCTAGTAAGTAACCACCGGGCCAGTATCTGACGAAACTGCCACTGCAGACATTGTTACAAGGCCTCGTCAATCGGAACACAAATTTCGTCGAACCATCCTGACAAAGAGGATCTGGTCAGAAATGGATCGTGCGTTCGCCATTATATACCTTATGTACGTCATTAGCAGGGACACGCTCGTTGAATGTTTTGACGCGTGCCAGGAGTGTACAGGTTACAGTATGTCGACGACGCATTTATGTGTCTGGGAAACGTACCGCGACACAATCAGACATGTACTACTAGATCGATTGGTAATTCGTACCAAGAATGATTTCTTCAGTATGCCTGCCCTGGGGGTACATATTAGAATTGCCAGCCCGTACTATCCAGTGATAGACACCAGCTTCGTTTGCAAACGACCAGCGATCGGATATACATACTTTAAACTTACTACACATCATCACGAGAGCTTTGAGCGCATTAAATATTCCATCTTGTATAGGAGCGATGATGAGTTTGAGTTCAACCGAGTGGTACACACCCCGTAAAGAACAGAACAGGCGTAAAGTCAATTCTAGTGAGCATTTTCGCACGGGAGAACACAAAGACATTCGCGACTACTTACCTTTACTAGGACAGAAATGTCTGCCTCTGACCTCTCCGCCCTCCTCAACTCTTCCCGAGCGCTCAACACCCATCTCTCCCGACCCGACCTTCCTTCCGTCAACCTCACCCTCGACCAGATCGAGGCACAGTCTCGCAGACTCGTATCTCGTCAACCCACCGCACCGTCAGACACCGACAAAGCGTGAGCGTCGTGTCACACACATTCATCGTTATTCCTCACATTCGCTCGCATAGAAACTACTTGCTAGCACAAGCCCACGTCGATGCATCCGCGTTGGCCAGCTCGATTGCCCATTTGAATACCTCCACCACCTTTTCACCGCTACAACCTCTCCAAGACACGGACGTCGCAGGCTATCTCCGCCATGCACACGAACAGAACCTCATATCCACCATCGAGGAAGGAAGAAGGGAGACACAGGAGGATTTCTACCGGCTCCTCGAAGACCGAAGCAGGAAAGATTGGGAGGCAAAGAAGAAACGGGTGTTTGAAGAACTTGGCGGTCGCGCCAGCAGCGACAACAAGGCGTTGGCTGAGATGAAGAAGAGTTTCCATGCAAGGGGAAGTCTCGCTGTGCGTAATAGCCTACTTTTCGGTCTCTTGGTGTCTCAGATCTCTGGTTCACAGGCAAGCACGGGTCCCAGCCTTACGCTGCAGATGCAAAGCAAGATGATGGCGTACGACCGTGCAATCGGCGAGCTGAATGCAGCGAGGTTACGGGGAACATCATGTCCAATCATTCATCTCTTCATGCAGGCAGCCGCGAGTCTCAACGCAGAAGTAAGTCAAGGATGTATGTTCCGCGTATTTCGTCCTTGACATCCGCGCATCTTGCAGGCCGCGTCCTCTCAAATGATGTTCAATTTTCACCTCCTTGCAAAAATCACCAGAGAACCACCTGCCCTCCCCCCCGTCGAGCACGCAGGCGCCCACATCCTCAATGCGCCCTTGTTCGAGCGAAAATACGCACGCGTATACCTTGGGGACACGGAGTCTCGTGAAGCATCTGCCCTGAGAACGCAAATCGCCAAAGGATCTCGAGAGGCGCTCGAGGATCAGTACTGGGATGTCATCGATCGCTCAATTCAGTCGCGGCCTATGGAAGCACGGCTTGGCGGTGACCCGAGTGTCGCAAACAAGATTCGTGCCTACCTGCTGATGAGGTATTACAAAAATGGAGAGTGGGAGGATCGAATAGAGGTAGGTTATCCCTATCTTCAAAGGTTTCCCTAACTGTGCGTTGTCATAGCTTGTAGCTGGCCAGCCACTGTGGGCAAAGTTGTACTACCTCGTGCGTTCAGGGCATGCACAGGAAGCCCTTGACGAGGTACTCCGGTGTCAAGCGGCGATCGACCACCGGGAACCTAGCTTTGTGAGCCATTTCAAGTCTTGGATCGAGTCACCCGATAGGCGGTATGTCGGAAGAAAATGTTCGACTTGCCCCAGCATCTCATTGTCGGTAAACAGATTGTCAAAACCACACAGAGACCATCTGCAGAGCGTTTATAATGCACACATGTTGCACTCTGCTTCAGCTGATCCATTCAAGCTTGCTCTGTACAAGCTCATGGGTCGTTTAGAGCCCTCGAGGCGCACAGTGCCTCAGGTCACAACAACAACGGAGGATTGGCTGTGGCTCCAGCTTGCCATGGTAGATATCCTGTTTCAGTCACGATACATCACAAATCCAGCTGACGCGAATTAGGTTGACGAGGATGAAGAAGGTGGTCTACGTGGACTGACTGAAGTCTTGCTGAGCTACGGCGAACGTCATTTTGATTCGGCGGGTCAAGGCATCTGGGCAAGTGTACTACTTTTGTGTGGACAGTTTGAAAGGGTTCGCCATTCACAGAATCGCATGGAATTGTAATGACTGATTCCTTTCCCCGAAGGCTGTGGCTGCACTATGGGAGCGTCCGGAAACCGAAATCGAGGCAGTTCATCTCGCTATTGCATTGGCCTACCACGGCCTGCTGCGTGTTCCTTCACGTGCAGAGACGTCAGAACTCGGTCCTCGTATGTCCTTCTATCTTTTGAGCATTCGACAGTCGATTAAACACCTCGCCGACAGTCACGCTATCGCCTCTCGGTCCGCCAGCTCTCAGCCTCTCTACACTGATCTGGCGCTACGTTCGCCAGTTCGTAAAAATGGACGCGAAAGAGGCACTCCAATACGTCTATTGCGTTTGCTTATCCGCAGACCAAGGCAATGGCGTCGGAAAAGAAAACCTGGAGAGTGCCTGGGAGCTCGTGCGGCGCATCATCGTGTTGGCACACTCGGGACCAGCATGGGAAGAGCTTGTGGGTGGTTTCAGACCCGACGGCACGAAATTCGTGAGTCCACTCTTTGTCAGTCTCCTTTGGTTTCTGACTTGTGAGGGCTTTTTTGGCGCACAGAGTGGCGTTATCGAACAGGGTGCTGCATTGCTCCACCTCAAAACTGCGGCTCAATATAATGAACAAATTCTCATTCGCGCTGCGCGCGAGTCGGAGGCCAACGACCGCATTCCTGAGGCGATCAAGTTGTGCAACCTTGCGGGCGATTATGCCACCGTGATCGCATGTTTAGCGCAAGCGCTCGGGAACACGCTCTCACTGACTGGCGGGGAAAACGAAAAGGGAAGAGAGATCGAAAAGACTGCCGTCGAAATACTGCGGCACTACGAGCGGATGAATAGAGCCGTGGGCAGGGATAGAGATGCTGCCATCAAGCTTTTGAGAGTGAGAGAGGCGATCAATGCAAAGAACGCTGGGAGACCAGACGTGACGCTCGAGGTATGTTGGCTCAGTTATGTTCTGTGCTTTCCTTGTTGACGAGGTCGCGCTAGATTATGGAGTCGACTGATCTCATTCCTTTGGACGGGGACGTGGCAAAAATCACTCGCAAAGCAGAGGAGTTCAAGGATCTTCAGGACGCACTTCAGCGCAACTTGCACGTGTACCTGCCTCTTACGATGGACTCGCTCGCGGCGGTGCACCAATCAGTCAAGGCATCTGCTGCTGCTGAGGTAACACGACAAATGGTGAGATACACATTTTGCGCTCTTGGAAGGTTGGTTCGTCTGAATATGGGCTTTTTTTTTCAGACCCTCAACTCGCTACGGAAGAAATCGAGATCGTTGATGGTATTCGCGGGAATACTGAAATATCGCATGTCGCCCGACGTGTATTCGTATCTGGCAAGGCTGGACGTCGAGATTGCATTGTGAAAGTGTAGTATAGTACTAGTACCTTGTTTTGATGGGGAAAAACCGTGGCGTACCTATCGTGATAATGACATGAAATGCTGTTAAGGACTATATAACAAAATGCCTCATCGCTGGGCTGGTACTAGATCCTCGTCTTCTGCATCTGCTTCCAACCCATTCTCCAGGGTCGCTTCTACCTGCACGTTGCTACTTTTCCCGTCCGTCTGGCTCTGGCACTGTATGAAACCAAGTGAAGTCAGGACGGTGACACGCACGAATCTGGGATAAGTCAGGGGCTCACATGATACACCGCGGTCCAATACCCGCCCCAGTACATGGCGTTCAACGCGTTATTGAACGCTTCGTCGCGGCTCGCCATTGTCGTCGACGAAGGCGGGACGAAGGATGGAGCATTCATGGAAGGGTTGGTCATCGTCGCCGTGTTGGACGCGATGCCGAGGGAGGGATCATGCGTCGGGACGTAACTATGAAAGTCAAGCGGGGCGGTATCCGGTTCGGGTTCGCCCTCTTGGCCTTGAGAATGTGACGTTTTGACGCGTTTCGCGGGTGGTACTAGATCGCTGGGATCGGGTTGGGGGGTGTAGGGCTTGTTGTACCACCTGGTTAGGAAAACGCGCGTTGGCTGATCAGGACGGGGAAAAATGAACGGGTACGGTACGGTACGCACAGGGGAGATTTTTTGATGGGTTCCGATTGCCATGATTTCGACGTACCGTGGTAGGCCTAGATGAGTCATAAAATGAGCGACGCAGGGCGAGAGAGATGACAGGACGGAGAACTCAGTTACTTTGTACTCGGCCTGTGCAGAGTTCCACGCGTCGATGAGTGCGGAGTCGTCCCAGATCTCGTCGTGCGTGAGCGGTCTGCTTTCTTCTTCCTCTCCGTCCTCCTCGACTTCTTCCCAGTGTTCCGCGGATTCGTCCCAATCCTCTACCTCCTCGGCGTACTCTTCTTCCACCCGCTCCTCGACGTGGACTGTATCTGACATAGCGACGGATTCCGGAGCGGCGAGAGGTGGTAGTGTGCTTGCGCTTGCGCTAACCTCTGATTCGTCATATACCACGTTGACGGCTGTGTGCCCTGGGTCGTCCCAATGTTGGAAACGTGAACTTGGAGGTGGGGGTCTTTGTGAGTTGTGGAGGTTTCGTTTGCGTTTTTTGAACGGTGGTCGGCGTCCGTTCAAGGCTGCGGTGGCGTGCTGTGCCGGGTACTGTGGAGGTTCGTCGAGGTCGTAGCGGATGAGTGGACGCATCATGGGGGTCAACCACAATTTCAGATTACTACATTTTCTACCACGCTATCATTGCTGAGTGTTTCATTTACCTCTACCTTTATCGATTCGCACATGAACTCCTGCTCCAACCTTTTGCATCTCGCAGTTCCAGCGAAGAGCGGAGTAGTGCTGAACTCCTAGTATCCAACGAATCGCACACAACAGGGTCTTGGGCTATGGAGCCCAGCCTCTCGTTGGACGCGGGATCCAAACTGCAAAATATGCAACGCACACGATCAATCCAGTTGAAGTAGATATATGCATTCCCTTTAGATAACCTGACTATAGTTTCGCAGCTCGGAGCACGTATGGTGACGAGTTCTTCGACTTGACCTTGTCCAAGTCTGCAACCGTGACGGGCTTGCATTCCCATCCGTGATCGTACCCCAGTCTAGGTCGAACGACAAGGACAGTCACTCAGCAGGCGCGATCATGGAATCCAACGTACGCTACGTACCTTGTCCGTCCGTCGACACCACCAGGTTTGAAGAACTCGGGACGACGCAGAAGGCTCACAACCACTGCGCCGCCAATACCGATGTTATGCACAAGACCGTACTTGCCACGCTTGTCTGAGGTGTTGAAAAGACCTGGCGCTTGCATTGGACCGGCCCCTGTGCGTCACATCAGTACCCAAAGTAAAGCTGAGCACGAAGATGCATGGACTCACATTCCCGGAGCTGCACTGTTGGTCGCGAGTCAGTAAAAGTGCTTTGGATCGAGAGTGGAGACATACTGGCGATATAGAAATGCATGCCCAAACCCGTAGCACCAAGAGGATGCCCTTTAGCTTCAAGTCCACCACTCGGGTTCACGACGTATTTTCCACCGTACTGTGCGCAGATGCGTTCAAACACGCTCTCACGAAAGGAGCATTGTGGAACTGACCGTGTTATCGCCCCCGTCTACCAGCTTATGAGCTGCGTCGAGGGCACAAAGCCCAAGCGCGGGATACGTTATGAGCTGGGAAGCGGGTCATTCGCAAACAGTGTCGAGCACAGACTAAACGATACATGCCTCATTGCAAGAAAAGCAATCATGGAGTTCCACCACCCCGACCTCATCTCGTCCCTGCCCGGGTGAGAAACCGGCTTGCGCAAAGACTTTGTCGGCACATCTTTTCGTCATACCGTATCCGACTACTTCCATTGCACTCTCGGACTCGAATGCAACGGGGTGATCGGTCTCGAGTGCTTGCGCAACGATCTCGATGGCTTGGTTCTCGAGCTTGTGTGCATGCACAAAGTCCTCCGATGCAACAATGCAGCAGGCGGAACCATCCTGCGAGCAGAGAAACCTTAGTAACTGCTAGCTAGGGAGGGGGACGGCGAAACTTGCCGATGTCGGACTACACATGAACTTGGTCAGCTGATTGTTGATCTTGGGCGCATTGAGAACCTGTTCTTCGGTCCATCCATTTCGGAACTGTGAGTATGGATTCTTGACCGAATGCTTGTGGTTCTTCGCGGCTGTCGTTCTTCAGCAAGTGCACGGGAAGGTGGGCGCCAAACTCGGTGGAACACACCTATCTTGGCAAAATGAGTGACGTCTGCTCCGTACTTTTCGCAGTATTCCTGGCCTGCGTTGGCGAACATCCTCGGAGCGCCTGGTCCATGGTTTTTCCCCGTCTTCAAGTTTGTCTCCAATTCATATGATTTGGCGCCAAAGAGTGTGGTCGGAGAAGTACGATCGGGAAAGTTGGTTCCTAGACTTCCTGGGGCCATGCGTTCGAACCCGAGTGCGAGTGCACATTCCACAAGGGAGGACTTGACCAAATTGTTGGCATTGAAGAGGGCGGTGCTCCCAGTAGAACAGTTGTTGTTGACGTTCGTGATCGGAATTCCTGTCATGCCGAGATTATAGAGGGCGCGCTGTAGGAGCTGAGATTCCGGGAGCAAAGAACACGGACAAAAGGCTGACCTGTCCGCTGGTGGAGTCACCATAGCAGTATCCAACGAAGGCGGTTTCGACCTCGTCGTACGTGATACCTGCAATGCGTAAAGGTATACTGCTCCGATCTAAAACTCCGTGTGGGACAAAACATACCTGCGTCGAGCAATGCCTTGGTCGCGGCTTCCAGGCCCATCTAATTGATGGCAACACGTCAGATACAAGAAGATGTCTGAAATGTGTTTGCAAGGACGCACGTCCTCTGTGGTTCTCTGACCTCTGGGCTGGATAACACATATGACACGACAGTCATGAATTGGACACGTATTCTGCAGGCAATACCTACCTTGATGAACGCGGTGCACCCACATCCTATGATGAACGTTCTCCTGAGCTTGTTCTGTCCCATTTTCTTAAAGTTCCGGGGTTGTCGAAATTGAGTACTGTATACACACCAGTGACGGTGACTGCGGTCGTGAAGCTGTGAAGTGTCAGCGACTCGGGTGTTTTATGTAATTCCGGTGGACGAACGCTTGTGATTGCTGCTGGCTTTTCGCCCCGATTGGTCCGGGGCCTCACTTATCGTGGTTGTACTTATACCCTCCGTTTCCTAGCCGATATCGTGCTACTAGTAGGTCTGTCACATTCCAAGGCACTTTCTCACTCACTCGGTGAGGATTTAGGATGTAATCGCCCTTCGCTCAGCAAGCCTGTTCAATTGGCGGTCTCCTAACACTCCAGGGAGCGGGGTTGAAACAGAGTATTGTGTCGCTATTCCAACCATGGCCAACCTTCTGACCACGATCCTCCGTTTCACGAAAACACGTGGATAGATGTACACTATTCATCCAGCGAGCCTCGCGATCCTCCGAAACAGCATCGGTCTGCGGCAGTCAAGTACGATTAAATCCAATTTTCGTAGAACGTTTGCAAAATATTCCTTTCAAGTGTCCTATGGCAACGACGTCTGTCGCAACTATATTATCACCTGAACCACTCGCCTATCGACAACCGTACCACCTTACCCGCAACAGAAGAATGCAGCCAAGGGCATATATGCTGATGGCGAGGCACCGTCCTTCCTCCTATCACAGTGCCAGTCAGCATGCATTGTGGCTAGCGGGGACGACTCAACTGGTTCGAAACTAGGTGCGTGTAGACGGGTGCTGAAGCGTTGACATGTGATCCGGGCAGGGAGATACTAGGTCACCGACGTTGCCAGCGACGCGCTTCCACAGCGCAGCGCATCTATTGCAGTTCAGGAGAAATTCGCGCGACGCCTGAGGCGGTGGTCCTAATAAGATGGTGGAGGCCCAAAGGTTCCAAAAAAAAAAGGGGGGGGGGGGGGGATCTGGCGAAGGGCTTGTCGTCCTCGATGAAGTTTGAATTTATCGAA
>JBBPOM010000242.1:0-35351 GCA_038091455.1 Leccinum uliginosum
CTTTAGCATCAGACTAGCCTGCATCGACATTCGTAGCTCCATCTCAATTGAATTCCATGTCGTTGTTGGTGCCGTCGTCGAAAGACGCCAGGTCCATGCCATCATGGGCTTCGAAGTCCGAGTCACTGCCGTTGTCGTCGTTGTGACTGATAGCCATGATTACATAACGTATATTTTAAGTAGTTATAACGAGTGTGAGGGTTGAGAGAGAGCAGCACAATGATTTTCTTAATTTTTGGATTTTTGGATTTGTTTGGTGCGGTTGCGCGGCTCGGGCATGAATTTCTGAAACGACCAATACTTTGTAAAGTACATAGGATTGCTGCTAAACTTGTCCAATAGGTCGTCGAACGAACAAATAAGCCACACAACACGGACGGAACCCAAGTTGTTATCTTTCACTTTTCACACACCGCCCCCGCTCAAAATATACTCTATCGCAGCATGGACGTTGCCACCGGTGGCAAGAAGTGCGCGCACGTTCTGAGCCGCGTTGGTGAAACCCATGTCTTGCAGTTGCTGCCCAAACAACGTCGAGACGAGCGAAAAGTCAGATACGTCACGATTCGCTGGTACAAAATTGAGCCGGACCTGAAGTTGGACCTGAAACCGCTCCTCCGTTGGTCTGGCATCCGCGGGAGCGGCAGCGGGCGCAGCACCAAAAGGGCCAAACCCTCCACCGAGACCCCCTCCAAACGGACCTGCACCGAGGAGAGCCTGTAGCAGTGCAGGATTGGGTAGGCCGCCACCGATACCACCGCTGGGGTTGGTACCCGTACCAATCGCGCCAGGTTGTGTCGTCGCGGATGGCAACGTAGGGTTGGTCATGCCCGTGCCACCCGTACTAGAGGGAATTCCCGGGGCTGGGAAAGAACCTGGAAAGGCTCCACCAGCTCCACCGGCGCCTCCAGGCCCACCGCGCATCATCGCCGACATTTGCATCATGTTGCGCAGCATTTCCGGGTTTGACCTATTCGACCAATGGGTCAGCATAGATGCACAATCGATTCAATTCAATATGGTGGATGACAGAAGCGAAGGACGGTACGAACACCATTTGCCTAAACTGTTCGCTTTGGAAAACTTCTCGGATTTGAGGTCCCATCGAGGCTAGCTGCGGGTTGAGCGCGATAATCTGATCAAGAATGGCGGGATTTGACATGAGGGAAGACATTTGTTGTAGGAACTCGGGCGATTGCATCATGTTTTGAAACTGTGAATAGCTAACGTCGGTCGATCGTGGATGGCGCTCGCGAAGTAACTACACACCACGTTGGGGTCGTTTTGGTTTACGCCCATCTCAGCGAATGGGTTCATCCCAGCCATGAGACCGTGGCCCATGTAGCCGTTGAGGAGCGTTAGTGGATCGGACGGGTTCTGGCCAGCTTGCATGGTGGGGATATGCTGAGCGGGTGGTGCGGATGAGCTAGCAGCGGGCGCTGCACGTGCCGTTCCTTTGACCATGTGGACAGTATGTGACGACTGGATCTTGTACGCCGACAGCTGGTCTTCGTCCTAGAAACGATCAGGTGAGCGGTATCCAAGATCGGTGAGAGACCCGCATCAGTACCTTGAGTACTCTCCCTGAACAGTGGTCAGAGTCAAGATTTGGCGGTGCGAGGACGGACAGTGCACGTACCGGAGTAGATCAGCCTCTGTCGATCAGCTTCCACGTCTGACTTCTCTGCGATGGCACGCTTCAGGTCGAGGACGGTCTTGTCTAGGCTGATCGATATCTGGATCTTGAGCTCGCTAGGGCCTGGATAAGAGACGTGAGTCGAGGATAAGCGAAAGTCAAGTAAAAGTAGACTAACCCTTGACGTTGATATGAATCTCATTGTCGGCCATGGTGAAAAGAAAGATACGAAGTGCCGCAACACAGCCCCCCGTAGCGGCTCCTCAAACCCGATCTACCATGTCCTGCGAGGATTGCTTCAAGACCGTCCCTCACACCGGCACACCCGTCGGGCGCTCAGAGACCATCGCTGGCGTAGACACGTACATCTCTGAGCCTACCACGACTGGGCAGAAGAAGATCCTGCTCTACTTTGCTGACGTCTTCAGCCCGTTCTACATCAACAGCCAGCTCATCCAGGATTGGTTTGCTTCCAAAGGTAGCCTATACATTCTTTTACAACTGCCAGTTCTGAGCTGACAACGCAATGAACAGGCTACACCGTTCTCGGCATTGACTACTTCTTTGGCGAAAGGTTGGATGAGTTGATGAAGCAGCCCGATTTTAACACAGGCAGCTGGATCGCCACGGTTGCCCCTCGAGCATGGGAGTGCGCCCCAAAGTGGGTTGAGGCAGTCAGGCAACGCTACGGTCTGATAAGAACCCCATCGCACTGTGTCGCAACTGAACATAAGGAGCAGGTACGACCTCGGACGTGAAATACTTTGCGGTCGGTATGCCACCCCTCTTTTCGTCCCTCATTCCACTATTCAAATCACCTCCAGGATATTGTTTCGGGGCTCCATACGTCTTCTCGCTCGCCAACGATTCGGCGTTCAAGCTCGAAGCAGGTGAGCCCTCTTTCCTCCGACCGTGGTGCAGCCGATTCTCATCTTTGACCTCTACAGCGGCCGTCGCTCATCCCTCTAGACTCTACGATGGCGTGACCAAACAGCTCAATGTACCGCTCATCGAGAACTGCGTCGGTCAGAGAACACGCTCTCGTTCGCGAAAACGTACCCTGACGGCACATTCTTCCTAATCAGCGCCCATCGCCTTTGGCTGTGCAGGTGATAATGACTCATCTCTCGATTGTCATTCCGCGACTTGAGCGGCCCTAACTAGTGACCGCTCTTCCGTCTAGAAACCGACATGGCCTTCCCCACCGAAGCGCGTCGCCAGGCGGAAGACATCCTGGTCAAGAACAAGGCACAGTATTACTTCCAAGTCTTTAGCGGCACCACGCACGGGTTCGGCACGCGTGGAGACCTCTCGGACGATACTCAGCGTACGTTCTTTTGACTCACATCCACTCCTCGTTTCTCGTAATACTTTCGTCGACATCCACCTCCATCTTATATATTTCTCCTTTTTTCAGGCTTCGCCAAAGAGGAATGCGCACGTGGATTCTTGCAGTGGTTTGATAGATTCGCGGCGTAGCTCAATGTTTATATGGGCTTTTAAAGGAGAGATCTCATCAAGTATTCTGATCATCAATCATCGAATCACGGTTGTACGGATAACCCATTATGCAACATCTCGCGTCTCAGCAATCGATTTTTATACTAGACTGTAAGCCCTGTTCGGTTAGCTGGTTGCTCGTAATACGCGTGATGGATTTCTTCCATCGTGGCAGTCGAGGTTGTAGGGTAAATAGACCCTATATCGATGGCGGCCAGTAACCCAACGTCCTCACTCACAAGCACTCATTCAAATTCGAGTCGAGAACGCTCGCAGGTCCCCCCATGTCGTGCTGCGTCACCGTACTCAATCATGAATCCCTGTTAGTCGCATCCGCGACGTCCGGGCCACACAAGAAGGTTCTCACATTCTTCTCGGATGTGTTTCGACCGATGTAGGTCAAAAATAAGCTGCTCGAAGCCTACTTTGCCTCGTGCGGTACGTTGCTCTCACGCGCCAAGAGAACGAAACTGACGATGTCCGTGGTTGGAATTGGGGATGGGAGTTGCATGATTCATCGTGCTCGGACCAGACTAGTTAATTGGAGCGTACTTCCAGGACTTACAACGGGACGCTCGCCCCCCGCGATGGAGGCCTTCCCAAAGTGGCTCGACGCCGTCAAGGCGTCGCGGCTCGTACAATGAATACTCAAATGTCCCATGGTCCTCCTCATTTCCGTTCCCCCTTTCTTTGCTCGCCAGGCACTGAGTCGACAGAGCATACTGCGGTCGGTACGTCTCGACTAACTGTATGTTGAGCGAACGTCGCTCCAGGATGCTGCTTCGGCACACCAATCGTGCTTGATCTAGTTGCAGAGACCATCTTCCCATATATTGTTGTCTTGACGAGGAAAAGAAACACATTAATGAACGTACGCACGTCCTCGTATAGCTGTCATCGTTCATCCCTCGGACAACGGCAAGATCAAGGGGAAGGCTATAATAAGTAAGACTGTCAAGGGTTTCTCGACAATACGTACTTCATCGCTCACATACCATTCGTTGTGCGCTACCAACAACTTGATCATCTGCTCGAGACGGCTTCTGGAGACAAGGACCGGTCAAAACCGCCGAAGCGCCTCGACCGTAGGAGGACGAGATCCACCTATAAATAACACGCAAACTGTCTTTCGAACATCTTCCAGTGGCAATACATTGCGCAGATGAGTGGGCACTTGAGGAAAGATCACTACGCCGGACGAACAAAGTTTTCTGAAAACTCTTCAGGAATGTATTCATCTCGGCGGGAGCGACGGACGTAATGATTATCCATCACAGACGACCGACATCTAGATATCAACGTACGTTCGAAAGGTGAACATTGATGCATGCAAAAAATCATCCCCATCTTCAGGCAACGCCTAATAGGCTAGTGCATGAGATTGGCGAGCGCAGCCGCCTTATAACTCCCTTCTGATGAGTCGGTTAACAGGCAACACCAAAACGGATGGTGTCGAGACTAGTATTCAATAGCCTTCCGTAACTTGGGAACCGCAGAGCTGCGAACACCCGTAAATGGTCGTGTTTCAGACCTCTCGAACCCGCCATGTCGCCAATCGAAACACGCAAATAACTATGAGTACAACGACTTCGCTAGTACAAGCTGTTGGGAACCAAGTCCGATCGAAATCTCGACGTAACTGTCCGTATGAAACGTCTGTCTCTGACGCAACGTCATCCAATACAGCCGTGGTACAATGATAACATGTAAAAGTGACAGACGTGAGCTGCATCGTTGAACGTGAGTCAAACTCGCCAAAGACGAGACCTAACCTAGAGGCTAGAGCGGCCATTCTAAGCGGAATCAGCGGATACTTGTGGACAGGAGTACAGCACAATCCCACGCCACAATCGGGATTCGGGGTAACGCGCCGATAACGGTTCGAATCCACTGCCTGCATGACCGTCCAGGGTTTTTTTTCTTCCGTACTTAGTTTTGAGCACGAGACATAAGGTTTCGCCTGGATCGTGACATGAGAAGCCAGAAAAGACAGCGTAGTCGTCCCTGGTGTTGCGGTTCCAGGCCAGCGAATTGACCCGATCCCACAAAAACTCCGTGATAAATTGCCACTGATAATCACGCATTTCAGACCATGAGTTGGCAGACGGACAGCAACTTTTACTGAAAAACAAAGTTCCCCGAATCTGGTGAATATTTGGTCACCCGGTGAGGAGTTGCGAATGAGATGGTTTTTCGGCTGTTTTACTGGTCCAATTTGAGTTGGCCGTTTTGGTGATCGGAAGATCCCGAGGTAACTGTAACACCTCGTAGTTCAAGAAGTTGCTTACTCCGATGAAGAAGTCTTGCAGCACTATTCCGAGGTGATCAAGGTGCCTGGAGATACTGGAAGTGACGCTGGATTTGGTAGCCGAGCCACTTCGTCACGACATTGACACGAGCACCTCGCCGTGGTGATAGCCTATCAAGCTTACATGTAAGCTCGGGTGAGATATCAACGTTGTTCAGCTTCACCACAATTTGCTGATTGCCGTTGGCCTACACCTCATTTTTCCGGTCCGTCTGAACCCGTGGCACCCGGTCGGCGAAAGTGGCACACCCGTCGGGTGTGTTCATATGCCGGCGTAGGCTACTACTTTTCACATACTTATCTTATCAGGAACTTTTCCATTGCTCCCGGGGCCGCAACTTGAGGCTACTTATGATATGCCGACATTGGCGGGCTCCAACTTCCTGCCCATGATGGTTGCTCGCTTGACAGTCGTATCACATGATACGCATCGGTTCTGTTCCGACGTCATAGCCACGAACTTGACTGAGTAAACTCCATGGGGAGATGTCGAAGCCTCAAATAGACCGCGTGCATTCTGGGCGTTTCCGATCACTGCCAGTGAGCGACTAATTTTCCCAACACTGATCACCCTTTGGACCACAGTCATCTAGTTAGCTTGTAACAATATCGACCTCTTCCTCTTCCTCTCCCTCAACATGTTTAAGGAGGCCAGTCAAGAATCCGATGACCGGGAAAAAGGCTCCCCACCTTTTGGTACACTGTCGTACGCAGTCGAGGAAGCACCCGACACTGTCATTGCAAACCGTTTCGGTGTCTTTGGCCCCTTTCTCTCCAAGCTCTTCGACAACGGTGTTGAAGCAAGAGGGATAGAGCGTGTTCCAGAAAACCAGAGGGAGACCAAAAATATTTTGAACAGGTATGTTCCGCGTTCGCTTTGACATGCAAGCAATGTGCCCACTATCGCTTGCAGTCTATTTATGTGGTGGTATGCCACGTTCCCCTCTTGATATATCTTCGTACCTCAGCAGCGTAACAGGTCGGTCAATATGGTGCTTACGACCATACCTATAGGTGTGTTGGCACAGTTCACCTTCGCTCTTACCCTACCGTAAGATCAATCAATCACTCTTCTTGGTTTGCACTCAGCCCATCCCAGCCATGCATTTGCAACTATTTTTTGCTTCGGTGCTCTGGGTAGTATGGCAACAGCCTTTATTGCCACCCTCGGTCCGCATACCGGTTTGCGTACAATGATCATCGCCCGTTATAGCTCAGGGTATATCGGAGGCATCTTCTATTCCGTTCTCAACATCATTACCCAGTAATTGTTCTTTTCTGAGAATGTGTATCTGTCACTCACCCCGGTGACATTTCTCCTTAGGCTCGGATTTTCCGTGCTCGCCGTCATCCTTGGTGGTCAGACTCTCTCTTCAATCAACACACACAGTCTTCCGCTCGTTGGCGGCATCATCATCATCGGTGTCTGCTCCCTCATCCCTTGTTTCGTCGGCTACAATTTGGTCCACATCTACGAACGCTACGCTTGGACAGTCATGCTTTTCATTGTATGTTGTCTCTACGGACTCGGTGGGACAGCTGGGTATGACGTAAACGCCCAAAAACAATCAGAAGATACAGGAAAAGCCCTTAGTTCTGACATTCTCAGCTACGGCGCAATTATCTTTGGCTCGGTTGCAGGCTGGGCGCCCGTCGCCGCTGACTACAATGTTCGCCTGCCAGTTAATACGAACTCATGGCGGGTATTCTGGTTGACTTTCTTCGGCTTGTTCCTTCCGATAGTCTTCACCGTGATGCTCGGTGCTGCATTGATGACCATCACCGACCCCGCCTATGTCGCTGCTTTGGGTTCGAGCGGGGACACCGGTGCACTGATCGCCCAAGTATTATCACCTTGGGGCGGCGGAGGAAAGTTCCTTCTAGTGCTTCTGGCACTCAGCGCCATGTCAGTCTTTTCCATTCATGTCCCAAACCCATTCTTATATGTTCACGATAAAAGTTCCAACAACATTCCAAACACATACTCTGCCGCTCTCTCCATACAGGCACTCGGTCGTCCTTTTGCGATCGTGCCCCGTTTTATATGGGTTTTCGTCGTTTTTGTCGCCTATACCGTCGCTGGTGTTGCTGGACGGGAACATTTCAGTGCAATCCTCACTGACTTTTTGTCCGTATTGAGCTATTGGACGACGTTCTTCATCGTCATCGTTGCAGAAGAACATTTCATCTTCCGTCGTAAAGGGGGCGTGCTCGGGGGATATAATTTGGATGACTGGGACAACCCTTCCAAGTACGTGCATCCCTTTCGTTCCTGTTGATAAGATGTTCAATTCGATTCAATCTCCCTAATCATGTATCCGCAGACTTCCTATGGGCATTGCGGGCATCATGGCGTGCTGTTTCGGCATAACTGGTGCAGTGGTCGGCATGTCGCAAGTGTGGTACATCGGTCCGATTGGGAGACTGGCCGGTGCGGCGTACGGCGCTGATCTGGGATTCGAGGTGCGACGTGTTTCTTTCTCGGTGGTGGTCCTCCAATACGTTCTCACATCGCTGACTTTGTTTCCCGGGCGTTGCATGCATAGCTGTCAGCTGCTTTTGCAGCAGTGACGTTCCCACCTTTGCGATGGTTGGAGATTCGCTTGACTGGGAGGTGAACTGGTGACTGGTGCGTGCCCGAGCCTCAAGATCTTGCAGTCGGGCAGTGGCAGGTGGACACCCTCTTTGTTGGTTCTGTCGCATTCAATGAATTCTTGTAACCTGGATGAATATTTAATTGCCTTCAAACCGTTTATGAATGGTAAAATCACGTGCATTGTGCACACCGTTTTGTTGGTCGAACATAGTAAGATTCTTTCACTCAATAGTTCGAGTTTGATAGTACTAACTGTGCACATAATAGTGTTTGTGAGGTGACAGTCTGGCGCCTCGCGCCGCTACGATTCTTCATAATGCAAGCGACGGTTACATCAAAGTGAACTGATTAGTTGACGCACGATTACTTCACTACTGCCACTGACTAGACGTCTTGCTCTAACGATAACTAATAGTCGATAGATACACTTAGCAGTCATCTTTTATCCAGTCAGATTCATGCGTTCGCGAACGAGCGTTCATACGCAGAAGCTCACTGTACGCCAAACCACCTCACTCACTCTCGTCCGAGTCCGAGTCCGAGTCGCCGTCGCCCTCCAATCTGTAGTCGCCCAACACGGTTCTGAAAATTTCTTCAAATAATTGAAAAGAGCTTGAGCTTTTGTTGTATTGTCGCTTTGTCTTCTTCAAGTACCTGTGGTGATCCCCGTGATCGGCTTCCACGTGCTTCACATCTTGCGAGAAGAGAAGTTGATAGTGATAGGGGTACTTCATCCGAGTTTGCTTGCACACTCGTACCTAGATCGCAACGGAAAACGTTGACTCCATTGTACTGTCCTTCGATTGCAAACGCATCGGTCATGTGCCACCCCACGAAGCAGGTGGATGGCTGCGAAAAGTTGCCCAACTTCACGTCTTCGCCCAATACCACGACAGTATATTGACCACAAGTTGCGGATCACCACGTCACCAAAATTCTTCTGATCCCAATCACTTTTTTATATGTGCGGTACCGTGCAGGCTTGTGGGTGATTTGAGGTGTATGTCCTATGACAGCGGACGCAGTGTTTAGGTTCACAAGCGGTTCCGTGACAGCAGCAGCCAGCCTCCACAGCGACAGGTACAAGAGCCCGATGGTGGAGTCGGGGATGGATTTGACTCGATTTCCGAGTCGCACGAATGCTCTGACGATGCAGAGGGCGTTCTCGCGCGAGTGATGCGCCAGGCGGATAAACCCCTTTCTGCGGGAACTGTCTTTGTTTTCGCAATTTTCCTGCGACTCGATTTTGGCCTTCTTGGGCGGGGGCGAGGGAGGGTTTGATGATTATGAGACGATAGAAAGAAAGAAAGATGGTCAGCAACTTTCGCAATGACAAAGTTTGACGACCAGGAAGCTAATGCTCTCCTGCCAAAACATGATAGGGGCACTTGATATACACAGACGTACGTTACAAAAGAGGAAATAGTTTCCCATCTGCCTATGCGCGTTGGAGGTTATTTGGCAGGGTACACATCACGCACGACGACGACGATGTCCGGAGAAGCTTTATGTTACACGGTCGTATTTGAAGATGCCGTGGAGACTCCCTCGACGCAGGAGCTCCGATCAACGCTCGAGAAGGGCTCCGACGACGACAAGGTTGACACGTTGCGCAGAATCATCGTCGCGACTATCAATGGCAATCCTCAGGTGGGCATTCATGCATTCGTCTGCCCGTATGGGAGATTACACATTGATTCGACCTCTCCAATAGCCGACGCTGTTGATGCCCATCATCCAGTATATCATGCCCTCGAAGCACAAGCAGCTCAAGAAACTGCTTCATTTTTATTGGGAAGTCTGTCCAAAGTACGACGAGAATGGAAAGCTGAAGCAGGAAATGATTCTGGTCGTGTCCGTGTCTCCTTTTCTGCCCCCCTTCGTTTTCTTCTAAATCCAACCTTTCAGCAACGCCATCCGTAACGATCTCGTACGTCCCTTTCTACTGTAAATCGACCAAAGACTAATGCGTGTGTTTGCCAGCAACATCCAAACGAATATATCCGCGGCGCAACCCTCCGCTTCCTCCAGAAAATCACGAAAGACGTCGAACTCCTTGAGCCTCTCATCCCCACTCTCCGTGCTAACCTTGAACATCGCCATTCGTATGTCCGCAAAGCTGCCGTCTTCGCTCTCTACACAGTCCATCGTGAACATGAGTCCCTCGTCCCTGACGCCGCGGAATTGATGCAGACTTTCCTTGCCGCTGAATCCGACGCCACATGCAAGCGTAATGCGTTCGTGTTTCTCGCGAACGTAGCAATGAATAAGGCGACGGAGTGGTTGAGAAGCGTTTGGGATGGTGTCGCCTCGATGGACGATGGGCTACAGATAGCCATCATCGAGGTCGCCCGGATGGACTGTATGAATGATACCACCCATAAAGTGAGTGATGCTTGTGCATCCCATCGTGTTCGTACGCTAAGCGCCTCCAATGGCGAGCAGCCCCGATACATTCGTTGCATGTTCGAGCTGTTGAACTCGTCGTCGCACGCTGTCAAGTATGAAGCTGCAACCACGCTCACTACGCTCACACAAAACCCCGCTGCAGTCAAAGGTAAGCTTTCCTCCTATCCTATCCTAACTCTGTCTGGAATTCGTATGTCATCAGCCGCCGCTTCATGTTTCGTGAACCTGGTCATCAAGGAATCCGACAACAATGTCAAGCTCATCGTTCTCGACAGACTAGACGCGCTGCGTTCAAGGCATGGAGCTGTATTGCACGGACTCATCATGGATGTACTGCAAGTTCTATCCAGGCAAGTCTGATTTTACCAACCCGGGCGTTGCCTCAACCTACGAAATAGTGCCGACATGGAGGTACGGCGGAAAGCGATGTCCATCGTGTTGCGCATGACCTCTGCCCGCAACGTCGAAGAAGTAGTGTTGTTCCTCAAGAAGCAGCTTCAGCGGACACAGGAACATGATTACGACAAGGTTCTGACCGTCGATCTCACCATGTGATCCTTAATGCTGATCTCGTCGGTACATAGGCACCGGAGTACCGGCAACTTTTGATCCAAAGCATTCACGTCATGGCGGTCAAATTCTCGGAAGTAGCGGCTAGTGTGGTGCATGCATTGATGGATTTCCTCGGAGACTCGAACAACCCTTCTGCCATGGATGTTGTCCTGTTCGTTCGAGAAGTTGTCGAAAAGTTCCCCTCCCTACGCCCGGCGATTACCGAAAAATTGATGGCCACAGTTGGTAGCATAAAGAGCGGCAAGGTGTTCAGGGGCGTCCTTTGGATATTGGGAGAGTACGTGGAGGGTGTGAGCGATATCGAACAGGCGATGGTCGAGTTTCGAGGCGTGCTCGGTGAGATTCCGATCTTGGCAGCCGAGATAAGGGAAGCGGAGGGAAATCTCGAGGACTGCGCTGAAGGTAGCGCTACCACTGGACATACTGGAGTGACGAGACCGAAGGTGCTGGCCGATGGAACATACGCGACGGAAACGGCCTACACGACGTCTTCTACGCCATCGAACATTTCCACCGGCAAGCCAAAACCCCCACTCAGAGGTATGCTTACCGAATGACTTGAATTGGTGCATAACGATGATTTTCTCTCTTAGCATTGATCTTGGGGGGTGATTTCTTCACGGGTGCTGTTCTCGCGGCTGCTTTGACGAAACTCGTCCTGCGATATGATGAGTCGAGCGAGGATCACATCAGAGCAAATGCCCTACGCGCAGAGGTAAAAAGTGACTTTACTCAAGTTGCCCACCGTCCTCACACTACCTAACTCTGTTTAGGTAATGCTCATCATGACATCTATTATCCGTGTCGGTCAATCAAAATTTGTTACCGTCCCGATTGACGAGGATTCCAACGAGCGCATTTTGACCTGCATCCAAACTTTGAGCGAGCTGAGAGAGCACAGCGAAGTTAACGACATGTTCCTAAGGGATACTCGGGTAGCATACGGCAAGATGTTGGATGCTCAGGAGGTGCGCACTGCTTACCAGTTGTAAATCGAGTTCAAAGGACTGACAAGAATGAGCAGAAGCTTGTAGCAGAAAAAAAGAAAGAAACTGAAAGCACCAAGGAATCTATCGTACAAGTCGACGACCTACTGAACTTCCGCCAGTTCTCGAAGAAGACAGCAGATGATGCGATAAACGTAGGTTCAGATCTCACTTCTCTATTCCTTGTCTCTCAAGGTCTTGGAAGTACGCGGACGATCTGGGCAAAGCTACCGGTGCTGCCGAGGTACATGAAGATTTCATCTCCAACTTGAGCAGGATATCGCAGCTTACTGGTAAGAAGGTCGATTCGTATCCGGGTTTAGCGTTCATAGTTCCCGATTAGGGTTCTCTGACCCGATATACGCCGAGGCGTATGTCAAAATGCACGGCTTCGACATTCTCCTGGGTGGGTGATACAATCTCCTGGTGGGAGCATTCCGATAAATAATAGTCCCTCAGACGTCCTTTTGGTGAACCAAACACCCAATACATTGCAAAACCTCTGCCTTGACTTTGCTACCTTGGGAGATCTTAAACTTGTTGAGCGGCCCGCAGTTTATACGATCGCTCCCCACGGTTTCCAGAGCATCAAGGCCACTATCAAGGTCGCCTCGACTGAAACGGGTGTCATCTTTGGCAGCATACTTTGGGAAGGTCCCGGTCTCGCGGAAACTTGTGTTATCTTGAATGACATACACATCGACATTATGGATTACATCAAACCCGCTTACTGCAACGAGGCTCAGGTAATTCTAACGCCTTTTATTTGCGAGCTAGAATAGGCATGCTAACCCATGTTTATAGTTCCGAAGCATGTGGACCGAATTTGAGTGGGAAAACCGGGTCAATGTGTCGACGAACATGTCGTATGTGTTTTCCCTCACGCCACTGACCTCATTCCCCTCCCCTTGAGGAGCGCGTCCTGATTATCTGTGTTCCCATTTTCTGACGTGCGATTGCTTTTTGTTTCCTTTCAGTGATCCACGCGACTATCTCAAACACGTCATGAAGTCGACCAACATGTCGTGCTTGACCCCCGAGGGAGCCGTGTCGGGCGAATGCGATTTTCTCACTGCCAACATGTACGCGAGGAGCTTGTTCGGTCAGTCATACCTTTCCTTTTGTATACGAACACGTGCATATATCCGCTCCGCGCTCACTTATTTGATTGACGGTCGACGTTTGCAGGAGAGGACGCACTCGCGAACCTGAGCATCGAACGAACGGAGGCGGGCACGATCGCAGGGCACGTCCGGATCCGGAGCAAGACGCAGGGGATCGCGCTCTCGCTTGGCGATCGGATTACGATGTGTGAGTATTTGTTGATTTTTTGTTCTCGTTCGTCTAAAAATCGATCGACTTTTTTTGGTGTGCATGTTGCACAGCTCAAAAAGACAACAACAAGCCACTAATATAGTCGGGTGAGCCGAGCTGACGGTGATTGTGTGTGCGCGTCTGGTGGGGACTCGTGCACAGGACTGATTCTGTCCGCGGTTTTTCTGTCGTTCGTTCAGGACGCTACCTCCATTTTGCCTGCCCCTTGCCCTTGTCTTTATAGTATTGTATAGAGTGTGTTGGAAGAGAGAGAAAATATCTCCGTTGCCACTCGTGTGCAGATCACGAACCCTCTCTTCTTTTCAGACCCAATTTAGTCTTTTCTTCCGGAGGTCGTGGATTTAGGCCATGACTACTGATCTGATGTTCGCCAGGACGATATTCCCCTGTGCCACGGAGAGCACACAGGTTCACGATGCACATGTTTATGTCACATTGAGCTTTCATGCTACGAGTTACAGTATCAATAAGCAAATCCGATCGGATCGACGCTCTTCTCCCTTCATCTGCTCATCTTCCTATGGTCGACTCTCCGATTTTTGAGGGGCTTCGCGAATTACTCGCCCTCGGTCGGGCCAATATCGAAATTACGATACCTCCACTGAAGATGAAGGAGTAACCGGTGATGCAGATTGCGTGGCCGGGAAGAGGACGTCGTCGTATGTTCGGAGTATCTCCATTCCTCGAACCTGAAAGCATACCTTGATATAGAGCCACTCGTCTACGACTACCCGCCTGGGCGGTGGACCCTGATCATGCACAAACAATCCACTGATCAGCTGATCTGAGTGCAGCCGCTCGAGTGTGTCCTCAGGCAAACTCGTCTGTCGTTGAAGACGCGGATCGTTGCATTGTTGCCAAGTTCCAATGACTGGAGGAGGAACAAGCGGACGACAGCCACCATCGCTGCCATTGCCAAAGCTGGGTATGTCTTATGTATAACCTTTGGGAGTGCCACTGGCGCGTCGTCCTCAGAGATGTTGAGGAACTCTTGGACCAGTGTCAAGTTGGCGGAACCGCACAAAACCCCTGCGTCAGGCGAACGAGGCTGAAAGCACGCGGGACCCAGTGGAGTCCATCAACCTTTGCACCAGCTTTCTTATATCCGAATCGAGTTCGTCAGTTGGTTACTAGTTGGCGCTTAACCTGAAGTTGAAGGTCGGATGAAAGACGATACACACCCGTGCAACCGCCCCTGGTCGCCTTGCTAGAACTTCATGTTCTCTTCGAGGGGGAAATGGCATGATCTCTGCACCAACGTCGAACATGCTGTTGACTTCTTTGTCGGCACCATGGTTCTTGAGGCTCGAAGACGATGGTCAAGACTCGTTATCATGCACCTGTCTTAGATGATCTCGCCACTGGCCAGAGCCCGATGACGTCGCGGCCTTGTCGCAGCCTATTCCTGCGGTATCGCCGGCTTTGAGTAGGCTCAAGGCTTATTTGCTCGCATTTGAGAGTTGTGCTGGGAGGAAAAGTCACGAACAAGCTAAGGGGACGTGCTGAGTTGATCTCCTGATACGTTACATTGCAAAGTATCTGCCTCGACTTTAGATGCTACCTTGGGGGACCCTGAACCTATTGAGGGGTCCGCTGTCTAGAATATTGCTCCGTATGGTTCCCAGAAGTGGGTACCATTAAGAGGCACGCAGGGGATAAGAAGAATGGCTGTCGTACCGTCATACTTTGGCTGACGTTTGGTAGCCCATCAGCATGAACGCATGATTATTCTTCCCTGATTGGGCAGCATCCATTATGAGCTCTAATATACCCTCGCAGTCATTCAGGGTTACAAGAAATACAAAAGGGTGTACATGCAAATCATAATTCCAAGTTTCAATCCACAGTGATTACGCCGCTGTGGGGGTGTGCTCAGTACCCCTGCTGGCCGCCCACGTCTCAGGTCCCTAGACGATCATTGACCATGTTAGGGATGGGAGAAACGGCATGGGGATGTTGCGATCTTCTCACCTTCCTATTGTTGATTCTCTGGTATTTGATGCGCCTCGCGAACCACTCGGCAGAAGTCTCGCCTGTATTAAAGTTGCGTTCGGGTCGCCTTTGCACAGCGTCCTCGATCAAAGGACTGTCTTCCACAAGAGCTCGAAGCACCCTCGAGTTTCCCGGACGAGTGAAGAACACAAGAGACCAACGTTCATGTTCAGCTTGGTCGCCAGGAGGCGGCACCACACGGTGGATGTTGGATTGAAGGATACCTCCACTGAAAACCGCGAGGGCATCACCGACGTTGCAGACCGCGTGGCCAGGGAGAGGCTGCGGGTATTTATTGTCGTATGTGAGCATCTCCCTGACATGTATGCTTCGAAGAAAATATACCTTGACATAGAACCACTCAGTGTGGCCGGGAGGCATCACTTGCAGTCCTCCGAGCCTGTTGTGCAAAAACGACTAACAAGTCCCAAAATGAGCTTATGTAAAGTGGTGACCGTTTGCTATAAGGCATTGCGGCTCACCAGAGAACCAAAATCCGTGTGAGCGCCTAACGTCGCAGTGTCTGCGACCACCTGTCCAGGCATTGGTGCAACCCTTATTATGCGGGCTTCGCTCCCGCTATGTTCCTCCTCAGAGTGCAACCGCTCAAGGGTACCCTCGGGAAGACCGAGCTTGTTGTTGAAGATCCGAATGATCATCTTGTTGATATCAAGCGACTTGCGGACGAACGGGCGCACGACAGTCGGTATCGCTACTGTCGCAGGAGCTGGGTACGCTCTGTGCACGACGTTCGGGAACGCCAATGCATCGTCCTTGGAGACGTTGAGGAATTCGGTAGCGTCAAGCTGCCTGATTGCATCGACTCCTCCGTTAATCCGACGACGCTGAGGTACGTAATCCGACAGGCTCACCCGGTTGCGTCCACCGCGTTCGCACCGGCCATCTTATATCTGAATAGCGCGGGTCAGCCAGTCAGCGCTTTACGCGAAGGTGAACGCTACGTAGATATACACACCCGAACGACCGTCCTTCGTCGCCCTGCTCGAACTTCATTTTAATCTCGAGGGGGAGAGCCATGACCTCCGAGCCGACGTCGAACATACTGTTGACTTCCTTATCGGCGCCATGGTTCTTCAGGCTGATAAGGATGATGATAATGTCATGCCATCATGTACCAGTCTGAGGTATCTCGATGCTTACTACCAGAACCCGATGGATGTCGCAGCCTCCCAGAGACGGTCGATCTCGGCGGAGTCTCCGGCGTTGAGAAGGTTGAAGTCGATGACCAACAGTGGGTGGGTACGGACATTGGTCGGGAAAGGGGGCAAAGTGGTTCCGGGCATCGTTTCGAACTTGAAATGACCTTCAAAGATACGATGGGTTTCAGCGTCAGGAGCAACGTCGCTCTTGCAGTGGACATGGCTCACCTGAAGTACTGTTACTGGCAGTAAGTACTTGATAAAAGCGTGTGGAGGCTCGTCGGCTCGTCGGCGTTGTTTATAATAAACTGGCACAGTACATATTGGGAGATCACTCCACCACACCTCCTCAATTCTTTTGCGGGATATTCGTAGACCAGTGGCCAAATGAGACTGTCTCATTGGTCAAATTAGTTGGACCTGGGCCGGGTGGGTAATTACCTTGTAATTACCGTATCATTGACTCGGAATAGTGGGATTCTGCCAAACAGGTCCGACGAGTCCAATTTGTCAAAAGGAAATTCACATACTTACACCAATCATATATCCCAAGAAGTACTAGCTGTAAATTTCGGTCACTGAGGTTTCGTCTCAGTCAAACTGGTAGAAGCAAGTACATACTCATTGAATGTTTGCACATTCGGCCGAGAAATCGGCATTGTTTACGTCTGATTTCGTTCGTTACATAAACTCCACGGTCTGGCCAGGATGCGGTCAGTGCCTATCCAAAAGGGAATGGGCGCGCCGGGAACACTTACCACTGTGACTACTTGTCAGACAGTCAGCTTGAGCCATATGCTCTTCATCCTCTGGGCAAACCGTGAGATCAGCGCTAGCATGGTGAAACCGAACAACGTTGACATCTCTCTCACCCGAGCTTACAGGATAGGCTTCAACATAGTAATCAGTATGACTCCCTGATGGGCCGGCCAGGTATACTCGTATCAAAGGTGGGGTCGTGACGATGTGGCTTGGTTGCCAATTACAATGCCCAGGCATCCCCGTGACAAAGCGCCGGTTCCGGGCCTCAGTCTCCAAGTTCACAAACTTGCAACCTCGGAAACACTGTGGTCCAAGTCATCACAGCCGAAGTTCACTTGCTGGTACTTGTTTGGCGGTGCGTGGGTATTGTCTGCCTGGTGATCTCGTCTTGAGCAATGAGCTCTTTATTCAAATTCGATGATGCAGCGGGATTGAAATCCAACCACCTGGATACGAAGGTCCCGCACGGTCGTCGAGCTCAGGTCATTTCAACGTGGTGCGCATGCTCTGAGGTTGTTGCTTTGTATGTGAGTGCTAGGAATTGCAGCATTTCTGTCTCTATGTACAGACTACCTTACATAAAGCGGCTGAAACGTTGGTGCCTCTGGCAACGGGTTCTCACCGTCTCGCGACCCAACTTGTTGAACCTGCTCGTCTTAAGTCACGTGTTCCCCGTCCGCGGAGCGCTCTTTCTTTCATCATGACTGCGTTCTTAGAGCGTCATGGCTCGATGGCATGTCACTTTGTTTCTGTCTGGCCGCCCTCCACCCTGGCTTTGTGCGCCTTTAATTTGCGCCCGAGGGTTGGCCAACAGCTTACCAAATTACACCGTTTATTTGTGTTTGCGGTTGAGGAGGAACGGGGGATGATGGGGATACATAGCTGAAATTTGAAACGCGACGCTCTGGCTCAAATGGTGTCAATGTGATTCCTTGAACTGGAAAAATGTTCGATCTACCTTGCTTGTCTAGATCTGTTGATCCGCCGACCGCTCGGGGAGGTTGTTGTCATCTAGGCCCTGGGCCAGTGGGATTGAATAAGTGGCCTCGATTTATTAATTTTGGGTAGGGTCAGAGGCCAGACCGGTCACTGGTGACTTGCCATGGAGTTCTCAAAACCTGTTCGTTCGAAACCGAGCGGCGCGGTACTACAGTACCAGCTGCTTCATTTGAATCTAATGGTCATAATTAGAGTCTACTAGGTAAGAGTTGAACGGTTCACCGTGTTCACCGTTCAGAATTCCCATGTTACGTTGTAGTCGCACCCAATGTTTGAAATATGGTCTTTTTAGTTCCGTCACTTCAGTGTCTCGGCGCCCAACCAAAACGCTGAGTCGTTGGATTGTAGAAGATATGATTGCTTGCTGACTTCGTACCTGAGGTTACGTCAAGCTGCGTGGACACCTCCGTGAAGTTAAGGACGCAGTTCGTGGTACCGAGCAAGCCAGCGGACAACCGTGCGTAGTATGTACATACTACACATGAGATGCCGGCTGGGTCTGATTTGAACGGGTATTACTGTAACTTATCTTCATTTATGAATCGTTCAACCGTTCAACGGCAAGACTCAGTGTTGTGGAAGAAAGTGATTATGTGCGCCGTATAGTAACAATTCAAGCAAGTATTGGCCCGCCGAGTCGAAGTTTCAACTTTCCCCGTCCCGTGCCGTTCGGGACTCGGCAGAAATGCGGATTCACATCATGCCAAGTTAGTACTGGGCGGCAGTGCAGTGCCAGGGACGAGCCGAAATTGATTTTGAATTGAATCGCCTCTTCATTGTGGTGACAGTGGATGCGGCATGCCACAACAATATTAATTTGTCAACAAGTTGGCTCCCCTGCTACATGCCGTGATATTCCATTTCCCCGTTGATCTCATGCGAGTGGCAGCTTTTGTTTTGAAGGTTCGTCGCGGCAGCGAGTGCATAATTAGTTTTGATCTGACTTGCATTGCATGCGTCTTCTGTTCGCGAGTAATGTCCGCAGAGCCACGCCGTGGTCATGCTCGAATAACCTTGCTAACGCTGCGATTGCAGACTCTGAACCAGGCCAGCGAGACCAGAAACCCAATGCGGCTGGCGCGCCCGTCGGTTCGCCCGTGGGATCCATTTAACGCTGGACCTGGCTGGAAAATTTGCTTGGTATGTAATTACATACCTCGTCTCGCTAGAAATTATGAAAGCTTAACGGAATGTGACGGCGAAAAAGGAAAAATTGATGTTTTGTTGTGGACCCGCCCAAACTCTCGATCTTCCGTCAATGAGGACAAATAATGTACAAAAAGCCTCGTCCTCGTGTATTCGTTTTTTTTTCTATAGTGATCCTTTTGTGTTCACGTCCTTTCGTTTGACCTTTCTTTTCTTTCTTTTTCTGTCCCTCCTTCCTATCCGCGTGCTCTACCAAAATGACAGTACCTGGCGACGTGACCACAGTCGCAACAACTTATGGTTCGATCCTGCTTGGAACCTGCTTTGGATGCGCGTGAGTTCTTCAGCAGCACTTCCATGTACCTTTACTAACGATTGTGTAGCCTTACCGGCATCGTCTTCGTACAATCCATCTTATACTACAAACTATACCCTGGCGACTATGTGTGGACGAAAGTTTTGGTGCGTTTGCATTTCCTTTGCGTTCAAATGGAGTTCAGTGGGGTCATACTTTTCCAGGTCTTCGCGGTGTGGGCGCTCGACTTGATGCACACAATCTGTATCGTCACCGCAGTCTGGGAGTCAGTCATCACGAATTTCGATAAGCCGGAGAACATGGACCTCATTCCATCGTAAGTCACGTTGCCTAGTCTGGTCTTTGTCGTGATAGTGCTCATCCATGTATCCTCTTGTAGCGCCCTTGGGGTAAGTATTAAACATTCTTGAGAAATGGGAACATTTGACTGCAACTATTCTTTGGTAGCTTTCCGTGGCCGTGACGGCTTTGGTTACGTTCTTGGTGCACTGGTTCGTTCTTTTCTGCCGAGTGTTCCGAGCGAAGGATATTCAAAGACTATTTCATCACAGCTTCTTCGCTAACAGAATCCGCATGCGTAAGAAGTCGAGTCTGCATTTTTTTCACACCGCTTATTTGGTTTTGTCTGTAGTGACAAAAAAGTGGTACATTGCTGCCCCTGTGGTACGTGGTTTATTTCGTCTTGTCGTTGTGTTGTGTCCTAAGGTGTTTTCCAGGCGTTCCTTGCATTACTCCGTCTTCGTAAGTGTTGGGTTCGAGAGCTGATGGCTTTGTTGCTGATAAGTTTCCGAAGTTGCTGCTTGTAGTAAGTCCCTATGGATCGAGCCATTGGGTGTCACATCTCACAAACTTCATGAACCATGTAGTATCAACTAGCGAAATGTAAGTTGCATCTCTCGTGTATTCGTTATTGTAGATCTAACTGGTTGGTAGTATCCACTTGAAACACTACTCTCTGTTCATCAGACCGTATCCTGCGGTGAGTCCCATATGCTGTGTACCATCTATCTCATTAACAAGGGTTTTCAGTGGATTTTCACGACGGGTGTCACTCTATCTGCCTCAGTGGAGGTCATCATCACCACGGTCATGTGTATCTTCCTTGGGAGCAGAAGGACCGGGTTTGCCAGGTAAACCGATATTTTTATTATTGCGGACGGCTTCTCACGATCGATCTCCTAGCATGAACCATGTTATCAACTCCTTGATCTTGTATACGCTGGAAACTGGTAGTGTTACTTGGTACGTTTATTCGGGCCATTTCATGTTCTTTATTTGTGTTGACTTCGCATGGCGCAGCCTCGTAACAATAGCTTCCTTGATCTGCGTTCGTCCATTTGCCGCGTCATATTCCGTGAAGCTGACACAGCAATGCTATGCCAGTGGCTCCTCATGCGCCATAACTTGATTTTCCTTGGCATGCACTTTGCCATTGCTAAATGTATGCATTTGAAGTTCTTTTTTATCTTGCGATGCAACGAGCTCAATGAAAATCGCAGTATACGCCAATTCACTTCTCGCCACGTACGTTTGTTCACAATCGTGTCATGGCTACTGATTTAACGCGTGTCTAGACTTAACACTCGCAAACGTCTACGAGTTGATCGTACCCTGGGTTCGAGCGAACGAGACCAGAACAACGGACTAACCCCATTACCTAGCCCGATCAACAGAAGCCATTTCTCGGTATGTCATTGATCATATCGTTTGTGTACTTACTGACAAATGGACAGAGTCGCATGCTCGGCCCAGCTGCAACGCAAAAGAGTGTGCGTGTTTGCATTTTGTCCTCGTCGTCGTTTCATCTTAACATTATATAAGGTACAGCTTAACGTCAACGTTGAAACCACCATCGTGTCGCAGATTGATGACGAAAAGGATCACATTGATCTTGAGGCGTCGCTTAGCACGCCGACGCTGGCTGCCATCGACGAAGAGGGTAACTACAAGGTCCTCGATCGAGACAGTTCGGACATCGAGGACGAGAAATACCACCATATTGCATGATACATCGTTATCGGCTTTCCGCGTGCGACGGATATACCTGCGAGCAAAGGAGTTCCTTTCTTCCCTGCCTCCCTGCCTCGTTACCGCAGCGATGCCCTTTTTGTACATTCGTACCTCCCTTCACTGACATGATAGTTCCAATAGTTCCTGCATCAACACAGATGCGGACACCCACATTCGTTTGTCTGAAGACCTTACCTTACTAGCTCCTGCTTCGGGTTCTTACTACTGGCGCCGTCTTCCATCAATGTTTTACGTGTAATTTTTTTCCTCTTTCATTTCATATCTTCTCAATACATTCAATGTGGAAGAAGATATGCTCATATTTATCCTCATCAATGTATTTTTTCACAGTTGTTGCAGCTTCTGAAATTTATTCGTGTTTTAGAAAGTCTAGGTCCTGGGATTTGAGGGGGCTATGATTCATTGACAATAATGGTCCCTAGAATGATATGGGCGCCGCGTCCCGAACATTTCGTGAACGAGAGCGCGCGTTCTCCGTTCGCTCGCTACTGTTTGGGCGAAGCTAAGTGGCCAGGGAAGTAGTCAGTTATATAAACAAAGTGTACGACAGATCTCCCATGGGCAATCAGGCAATATTGCTGCCGTTCCAACTTACCCGAAAAAGAACCAGCATTTTTTTCGTTCATTTTCCATTGGAAGATGGGGTTGGCACGGCTTCAAGAAAGGATTGCTGGCAGGCTTCTTCTCGGATTCGGCTGTTCGGCTAATTGGGGGAGAGGCGGCGTTGACCGCTGGCAGCCACGGCTGAAGCGCTGACAGTTCGAATTGTTCATTTCTCAGTCTCGGCAAATGCTGCCCAATTTCGGTGCTTGCAGCGACTACCAACTCCTTGCATGCTGTTCTAAGGAACCAATGGTCTCCACATTTGTCAGTGTGACGGTTTTTGCGGCAACTTGAAGTTGAAGATAACATTGTGTAGTGCATACGCTCAGGGGCGTTGGAATCCGCTGCGCTAGGCCGAAGCCTGAGTCACCGAACGCTCGGGTGGAAATTGTTATACATTTATGGTAAATGACAGGGCAAAAACAGTCTCAACTGACTGTGGAACGCCACTGCTTCAAGTGATTTTGGGTTGACCTTGGAGGAATTGGTTGAGTTGGTTTCATGTGGGGACGGACGAGTAATTAAAGTACTTAGTACTGTAATATTGTTCGTGGGCTCAAAGTCTAAGCTCAAAGGATTCTGGATTCGAGGAACGACGATGGTGACGAAGGCGAAGTCAGCATGGTGCGGGAATGCCTATAGCCAGTGTTACCAGTACTAGAGTACCAGTGTGGTACGCCCGATCGCCTCCGGGCGTTTGAATCAACCTGCCAGGTTGTTGGCAGTCCGCGGATGCGAGCTCGCCGATATCGTCGTGCGCCTGTCCGCGCCTCTGACCATGCCGATCAACAGTGACAGCACCGATGCCAAGTGGGCCGTGGCAAAGTGGCATATTCATCATGAGGCTGCAGGACGCAAACCGGACACCCGCAGGAGTACCGCGGTCGAAGCTGGATTGGTAGATGGATGCTCGAGAGCGATGCGTGTTCGGCCCGGGTCACGGTGGACTTGTCACTTGACTGTGTACTTGCGCTGACTCAATGCGTGTGACTCTTTGATGGTTGGTCCCGCGTTCGCACGCACACATGCTCACGCTACTAACTGCATCCGTGCCGTGATCCTACTCCGTCGGAATCATTTAGATCAAGGTTGGGCGTATCGATGGAACCCTGGCACACCGTAGCCAAGTGATCTCTACCACGCTCGGGCCCTGTGTCAGTTGTTTAAATAGGCAAGCCCCGACGTGACGAAGGCGCAACCCTTCGGAACCCCACATTGACCCAATCCCGTCCCACTGGCATACCTCGAATCGATAACATGTCCGACGTCGTCAAGCTCGAATTCGATCCCAAGAACATGCCTTTTCGAAGGCTAGGCTCTAGCGGCCTCCGTGTGCCGCTGTTCTCTCTCGGTGGATGTACGCTCGGCGGTCTCATCATCATCATCGTTCGCCGGCGCATGGTGGTCGTTCATTTGCTGGTCCACTCACGTTCTGACAACCGCAGGGCTCACTCTCGGCGGGACCGTCACTGGCGACCCTGTCAAGGTTCGTCTCGTCTCGTTTTCGTTTCTGGGACGTTGTGTGGCATCGCTGAAGCGTGATTTGTCGCTTTGGTTTTTTTGTAGGAAATCATTAAAGCCGCGTTCGAGAATGGCATCAATATGTTCGACACGGCCGAGGCGTACGCCAAGGGCAGATCGGAAGAAGAAATGTGGGTTTCCACGCATGGGGTGGATCTGAAGCGATGACGAGTGGTGATGATGACGATGGATTCAGGGGACGCGTCATCAAGGAACTCGGTCTTCGTCGTACCGACCTGATCGTCACTACCAAGTTGTTCTGGGGTCTTCGAAGCGGCCCGAACGACGGCGGTCTGTCGCGGAAACAGTGTGTACATGTCTCGTATGCCGGATATCTCTTCCCATGGCTTACACGTTCACAGCATCATCGAAGGAACCAAGGAGTCTTTGGAACGCCTCGGTCTTGCCTATGTCGATGTTATCTTTGCTCACCGGCCAGATGCGTCAGGTAAGGTGTATGTGGTCATGGAAGGCGATTGACGATGCCATGCTGGTCGACAGTACCCATGGAAGAGGTTGTCCGTGCTTTCAATTGGGTCATTGAGAAAGGCTGGGTACGTTCCTGGGGTTCTCCGCAATAAGTCATAATGCGACCGTTACTCACTAGGCTCACTACTGGGCAACGTCTGAATGGTCCGCATACGAGATTGAGGAGGCTCACCGCAAGTGCATTGAAGTGAAAGTTGCATTGTATGCTCACCCCACACATAGACGTTGCCACCAAGCTAGGCCTACACGCACCAATCGCTGAACAGTGTATGCACAAGTACGTCACTCTCCCCCTGCCAGGATCTTTGCTGACGTCTTGCACAGCATGCTCCATCGCGAACGTCCTGAGAAGGAATACCGGTACGGTGCCATTATTGTGCTGCACAGGAGTGTTGGTTCAAATTTTGAATTAGCCCACTATACAAGAAATATGACCTCGGAACCACGGTCTTCTCCGCTCTCGCGAGCGGCTTGCTGACTGGGAAGGTATGGTCACAAGACACAATCGAGATATTTTCGTTCATTGTTGCAGTATAACGATGGCATCCCCGAGGGCACACGGTTCGCGACGCACTCGAACTTTTTCAAGGGGACGGTCGACAGTCTTCAGAAAGAGGAGGGTCTTACGAAGATTAGGAAGATCAATGAGCTCACGGTGCTGGCCGAACAAGGTGAGTTGATCAAAAAGATCATGATCGCATCTCCATCTCCTTACCTTGGAGAGCGCATAGAGCTCGGGTGTTCTGTCACTCACCTAGCTTTGGCCTGGGTCGCCAAGAATCCCAACACCAGTACCGTCATCCTCGGTGCAACCAAGCCTGAGCAAGTTCTCGACAACTTGAAGGCACTCGAGGTGATTCCCAAGTTGACGCCGGAAATCCTGGACAAGATCGAGAACATCCTGGACAACCGACCGGCATCACCGGTACGTACATTCTGGCGTTTAAGGAGCAAACCAGCCTAAACATGTGCTTCAGCCCGCCTTTGGCCGTCCACCTCTCGACCCGTTGAGTCGCCTGTGAGTCATCCACGGGGCAGTCTTTGTTTTTCGGGCGATGCAACGACGGCGTAATGATGGAGATATGGATTGATCATGAACGGATCATTTATCATGAAAGGCTTACCAAGAATCATTGGAATGTATAAGACTGATCACGACGAAAAAAAAAATAGTACGGGGTGGTATTTAAAAAAAAAACACTTACGTCCGCGGACGTTTCGTTCATGAGGCCTTGAGGAGTGGGCGTGTTGAGAGAGGTGTGGTTTCTTCCACATGAAAGGTCGGTGTCTAATTGAAGAGCGATGAGAATTCAAACGAGCGGGGCGCCGGTGCCCTGAGGAAATGTTTGTACGTGACCTTTGCAGTATGTTTCTGCCACCTCGATTCACAGACATGGACAACGTGTGGTCATCTGGTCATCCATATGGACTTACTCGTCGGGCCGATGAAGCGATGGGGGTGCCACATTGTGGTGGGAAAGGGAAGGAACCCTATCATATAAATCTGGCCCAAGTCCGATTTGGCAGACTCATTCGACCTCTCAGGCGCCGTCCCACCCACTGATTCACAAAGCTGAACACTCTTCAGACTGCTCTGCTCAAGCCATGTCCGCCGTCCAGTATGAATTCGATCCCAAGGGTATGCAGTTCCGCCGCCTCGGCCCGAGTGGTTTGCGAGTCCCCGTGTTCTCGCTCGGTAGTTGTGAGTATACTACTTGGCGAAATCGAAGGGTTTGAATAGTCTAATCGTGGTCGACGTCGTAGGGTTGACTTTGGGAGGGACCGTTACTGGTGACCCAGTCAAGGTGAGTTGACTTGATGTTTGATTGTTGATAAACGACGTGGAGGAAGTCGTTATCATAGAATCTATCTTATTCCCATGGCCAGCCGCTGATGTTTGTTGTGGCTTCCAGGATATCATCAAAGTCGCGTACGAAAATGGCATCAACATGTTTGATACGGCCGAAGGCTACGCCAAGGGTCGTTCAGAACTCGAAATGTCCGTAGAACCTTCTGGTTTGTTTTGCGCGAGTGTCGCTCACCACAACCGCACACACAGGGGTCGTGTGATCAAGGAACTCGGTTACCGTAGGACCGACATGGTCATCACGACTAAGCTGTTCTTCGGTACCCGCTCTGGTCCCAATGACACCGGTCTGTCTAGAAAACAGTGAGTCTCAAACTTGTTTGATGTCCACAAGCGGTGAGCTCACTCCGTCCTTATGTTAGCATCATCGAAGGCACCCAAGCGTCTCTCGAGCGTTTGGGCCTCGACTACGTGGATGTCATCTTCGCCCACCGTCCGGACTACTCCAGTGAGTTATATATAAGGGGTTGTTGTTTCAGGTCGCTCAACCACTTCTTAGCTCCCATGGAGGAGATTGTTCGTGCGTTCAACTATGTGATCGAAAAGGGTTGGGTGAGCATATACACGATATCACGTATGTCATGGGCGAGAAACTAAACTGCTCTCGTCTTCTCTGTTACTTCAGGCCTTCTACTGGGCGACCTCGGAATGGTCTGCCCGCGACATCGAGGAAGCATACCGTGCGTTCAATCCATGTCGCGTAACGACGAACCATTTTTGATGATCGATTGTGTATTGTAGACGTCGCTGACAAGCTCAACCTCATTGCTCCGATCGCAGAGCAATGCCAGCACCAGTACGTCCTTGGTGTATGCGAAGAGAAGGATCAGACGTTGAGAACTGCCATAGCATGTTCCACCGCGAGCGTCCCGAGCGGGAGTACGCTCCCGTGTACAAAAAATACGCCATCGGCACTACCGTGTGGTCGGCGTTGGCCAGCGGTCTGCTCACCGGCAAGGTATGTCAATGGCATTTTGCACTTTTAATCGTGATTTAACCCCCGGCCGACACGCCTTCTCGTTTTACGCCTCCTTTGGTACATAGTATAATAATGGCATCCCGGAAAATTCTCGCTTTGCTACGCATTCGGACTTTTTCAAGGACACGCTCCGGAGTCTCAGCGAGGAGGAGGGTCACGCCAAGATTCAAAAGGTCCAAGAGCTCACAAAGCTTGCAGAGACAGGTTCGTCACTCAATTTGCCGTTCACCTTCCTCGCGCGGGAATCCGCCGGGGTCTAGACGCTAGAGCAGAACCATATCTTACCACGTATTTCCACGCAGAACTCGGTTGCTCCGTGACCCACCTCGCGTTGGCATGGGTAGCCAAGAACCCGAACACGAGCACGGTGATATTGGGCGCTACCAAGCCCGAGCAGGTTCTCGACAACCTCAAGGCACTGGACGTCATCCCGAAGTTGACGCCCGAGATTCTGGACAAGATCGATGCAATTTTGGACAACAAGCCTGCGCCAACGGTGAGCATTTATCTCGAGTGTTGTCTTTGTCATTGTTTCGTTGACGTGTGTGCGCTACGTAGCCTTCGTTTGGTCGTCCGTCGCTCGACCCTCATGGACGCGCGTGAGTTGAAGGCTATTATTAGACATACGTGTACTATGTATGGTATATATACTAGGAATCTACTCGATTCTTCCAGCGCGCGACGACATGCCAGCCTCTATCCCACTCCATCCACCATCACCATCAGAATCCCGCCACTCGTACGTACATGTTACCCCCCATTTTCGCGGGCCTCTCCCCTCCAAGATCCCCTCCAAGATCCATGCTGATTTCAGACACTGGCTCGGGTCAGCTACCGCTTAGCAGCAGTGTTTAATATTTAATAACATGGCTTCGAAATCCGTAACAACAACAGCAAAAACAAGAACAAAGGAGTCTTTGCATTCTATACTTTATCTTACATTATCGTCCAGAGCCATAGTAGAGCACACATGTGGCCATCCAGTGCCCAGTTCACCCCCAGTTCGCATCCCGCGTCTCGACTCTTTTATCACGATCGCACTGTCAGAATCGTGTTCAGATACACTTCCTCGCTTGTACCGACAAATATCTCGAAATCGCCCGGCTCGACAACCCATTCGTTGCTAGAAGGAAAGGGAACGGTCACGAAGTAGTAATGATAAGTGGATAGTTACTTGCCTGAGCGACCATATGGCAAGTTGACTCGACTTCACTGTGATGTGCACTATCTTTGACTGTCCGGCACTACAACCCGCGGAGTCAACAAAAACGAAAAGGGAGGGGCCATACGAGGAGATCCAGGGCGACGACTCACAGAACTTCTACCTTGCTAAAGCCGATAAGCTGCTTGTTCGGCGTGACGACAGAGCTGACAAGGTCCGTCATGTAGACCTAAATAACTGTATCAGAACTCGGTCAGATCACTTCATATATGCATCGAAACACAAGAACATGTTTATGTCCATGTAACATACATACCGGAAGGGTTGGTGGCTCCAAAAATGACCTCGGCGATTGCGAGGCCACCCAGCTCTCCCGGGTAAAACTGCTGGATTACCGCATCCGCGTCTGACACGCGACAAGTAAATATCCCAGGCCAACAAATAAAAAAGATGGATCCCACTAACTCTGTTGAATCCATGGATTCGTCACCGGCTTGCCGCTCACGAACACCACGATCGTTGGTGTCCCGGTACGTTGGATAGCTACCACCAATTGAAACTGCTCCCCCACGAGACTCAGATCTGACAGATCAACGTGCACGCCAGTCGTTGCATTGGTTCCCGGCGTCCACAACATCGTCTGGTCCAGCGACCACGTGCCAACCATGACGATTGCAACGTCCGAGGCATTCGCTGCCGCGATTGCCTTTGGGAACCCCAACTGGTCGCTCGACCAGAGTGTGCAACCCTCTGCATGATTGATTGTGACGGACGTATTTGAGAGGAGCGTTTTGAAACCCTGCAGGGGCGTCATTCCGTTGTTCGTTGCATTGAAGAACACGTAGTCGCCAAACTAGTAGCATTGGGTTGAGGTTGGAAAAAGGTTGTACGGACGGAGGAAGATAACGAGAATGCCCACCGAGACCCTGTCAGCTTGTGGCCCGATGAGAGCGATGGAACCGATATTGGTGCTGAGCGGAAGGACGTCATTCTTGTTCTCAAGCAGAACGATGGCCTCTCGTTCCATTTGATGGAGAAGTTCTCTGGTGGTTTGTGTTCGCAGCGTGGAGGCATAATCAGGGTAAGGATAAGGGTCTGAATGACCTGGATGAGCGCAACTATGACATGACGTTGTGGCTAGATATACTTTCAAAGAGTCCAAGAGCGAACTTGGTCCTGAGGACCGTCTTGACGGTTTCGTCGAGATACTCGACGTGAACCTTTCCGTTTACAATCTGATCTAGTATTTGCATTAGGTGGTAAGAAAAGCGAAACGAAGATTGGCACAAACCTGGCAGCGTGAGGTATGTGTAGGTCCCACCGCCCATCTCACCGCTGAGCCCGTTCTCGAGCGCGAGTTTAGCAGCGCATTCCCTGGTGGGGCAAAGCTGGTGCATACTTATCAAGAGGTCTACGGAGCCTGCGTCAGTGGTGACAAAGTACTTGTAACCCCACTCCTTCCGAAGCTACGCTCTATGGTCAACCATGACATCACTGCAAATAGAACATCTGAAGGCTTACAACGTCGGTGAGCAGATCTACGACAACATTCAGCCACTCGTCCAAAATGATGAAAATCAGAATGCAACCTACGTTTGTTAGAACTTAGCGGCCATGGGAACCCCGTCGTAACTCGAGCAGGCGGTCATTATCGAGAGCGCATCCATACACGCGTAGTGAAACGGCTTGAGATAGAAGGTCCGCAGCTCGCGCACCCCTCCACTCACGGGTGCGAGGTTCCTAATATTGTCGGTTTCATCCCAGTGCATCCCGTGGAAATCAAGACTTGACGTACAATCCTCCCTGTGGACTACCGAAAGCCGTAAAGTGCTTGCACGTTGCAGCCATTCGAGCAATCGTCTTCTCGCCGACGTTGCGACGGCGGCCAGACTGGATGCCAGTCACGTACGCAAGACCCATCACGCTCGTTCTGAAACACGATACACATACCCGTTGAGGAAACCATACGATCGACAAAGGAGAGAGGAGATACTCACAGGAACGGATCTTCGCCATAGTTCTCTTCAACTCTACCCCAGCGGAGCTCACGGGACAGGTCGAGAACGGGCGCAAACAGCTGAGAGTATCCCAACCCCTCTGCTTCCGTCGCGATAGCGCTAGCAGCCTGCTGCAACAGCGGAGCGTTGAAAGATGCTGCGAGGCCAATCGGAGATGGCCATGTTGTCCCATTGTCCGTGAATCCATGAAGACCTTCCTGACAGTCAGAATATGCAACAGCACTTTCCCGTAAGATGGGATGAGGAAATCTGACCCTCAGACTGTACGATTGCGGGTATACCGAGGGTGGTGTTCTCCATCAAATACTTTTGTCCGGTCGTGATGGCGTAAACTATCTTGTCCCAAGGAGCAAGATAGCCGGCCCAGATAGCTCCCGACTTGGTGGCCATCATTTGTTCCTGCGGTAATAGAGTAAACGCTCGAAGACTGGCAGTAAATTCCAGGGTGATTCATACCAGACCAGTCTGATTATGCGTGAGCGTATCGTCTAGCGGGTCCGTCATGTCCATCCATCCATTGATATCACCTTGGATGCTAACATCTCACTCGTTTGAGCACGACGTGAAATAAACATGAAACCGAGGGAACGACGACACTTGCAGCTGTGCGACCTTTTCTTGTATCGTCATTCTCGGCAGCAGGTCATTCACCCGGTCTTCGATCGACGCGTTCGGAGTCTTGTAGATGGGGAGGGAACCGTCGTCGTTGGACCCTCTCGCTTCGAGAGAGAAGTGCAAATTGTCGCGAACGCCTAAATTGTCGACAGAAGTACCAGCTAGTGTCGTCAGCGAGCCCAGCAAGAAAACCAAGACGCGATCCAGGATGGAGAAATTGTTTGTCTTCATCTTGTCCCGAGTCGTTCGACGGGTGGAAGTCGGTCATTCACCCTTCTTGCGGTCATTTTATACTGCATCAACCACTTGAGATACTAATCACGAGAAGAGCGCTTCACAGTCCGCGGAGGAAGATTGTCGTGTGACTCGGACGTGAGGCCTTGAGGAGGATAGACGCCGTGGTTTGCCCGAAATTATTATAGACCGCGATTATTCTGAAGAATGACAACTGAAAAAAGTCCTCGGACGTACTAAGAGATGATGTGCTTGCCATATCGTCTTGCTACCTTCCTCGACTTCTCGGATATGTATACAACCCCACATGAAACAGGGTTTCTCCCTGTTTCCTTCTCTATTCGACGGGGACTTGGAGATTGGCAGCATGACTAGGATGATGTAATTTGAAGTTGACATGCTTTGACAGTCGGCTACAGGGGAAATTTTGACCTTGCCATTATCTTGTTTGTTGAGAACTGCATATAGGCGTTCATTGCATCCCCGAATTTGAGGGCGTGCCCTCAGTTGTTTTCCATGCTTTCGGTGTCGTTTCGGGAGGGAATGTAGGGTGTCGCATGAGTCATGAGTCATGACTGAGAGACTTGCCAGTGATTGCGTCCTCGACTGGCCGTAGCCTGAGGGAGCCTATCAGATGTGGAGCAGCATCAGTCATCGTTTTTGCTTGCATTGAAAACGGAGAGGATAGGGAGTGCAATATCTTGAGGTGGACGTTTGTAACGGTGAGTGACCATGTTCCAAGTAGTAGTACTGTACCTATGCTTGTCAGCCCGGCGCTTCATTTATTTCTTCTAGTCTTTCTTCTGCTCTTACTGACACATAACCCTGGCGAATATTGGACAGGTTCAGACAGAAAATCATGTTATAGACTTATAGTAAACATCCACCCAGTCTTTATTGCAGGGTAAGAGATCCAACGCGTGGACGACGGACACCACCATCCCTGACACAAAACCATCCTCCTCGCTGACATCACAGCACGACATACTCGTCCGCGCTCACCATCGCATCTGTCGAATACACCACCTCCTCTCCCCCGCTTGCCCTCGTCACCCGCGCGACCTCAACTCCCGCTAAACTCCCTTGTGCCACAAACGCGACCTTGACGGGGAAAAACGCCCCGGGGTCGTCTCCGCCGACGCTAAACTCGAGCGTCCCTGAACGTCCATCCGCCGAGATCCGCGGGATCGTCCACTCGAGGGCGTGTGTGGCTGGGTTGAGCGACCAGTCTGGACTTGTTCCCGACTCGGACGAGGAGACGGTCGGGTATGATCCAGTTGGGAGCGGTATCGAGATCGTGACGTCGTATAACGTTACGTGGTCGTGTTCTAGTTCGTATTCGATATTGACGTCGCACGTGCCGTCGCTGGACGTCGACGGCCAGCAGTTGACTGTTGCGTGCAGGGGTCCGTAAGAAAGCCAGGTAAAGGGAAGGGAAGAAAAGAAACGAGACGCTCACTCGAAAGAGGCGCATAACTCTCGTCCTGACCCGCATACCGCCACTTGAGCACGGCGAGAGCCTGTCCGACCGGGAACGGCCTCGACGGATCCTTGAGGGCAATCACTTTCTCCTGATTCGGGGCGAACTTGGCGACGTGCGGGTGCTGCTTGAACTGCAAGTCCGACCCAAAGTCGGTCGAGAACGGGGCAAGGGCGAGCTTGATGTGCGCGCTGGATGCGTCGGTGATCTGGAGGTTCATGTCGCCCTTGAGTTCCATGGACTTTATCCCGCCTTCGCGTAAGAGCGAGACGGAGATGGTTTCCTTGATGACGACGTGCACGCTGTCGACACGTCAAAAAACATCGAACAGAAGGAATGAGCGGATGTAATTTGCCTCTCTGGGGTTACGGGCGGAAGACTGCCGCGCGCGTCTTTTTGAGTCTGCGTCGGGGGTTCGACGGCAACTGGCGTTGGCGGGGACGACATGTCCTCGACGGTGAGTACCTCGCCTCCAAGCGCGTCCAGCAGCTCTGCCTGCCTCGTCTTCTTGCTGCCAAGCTTCATTCCGCCAGTTTTGAAGTGGGGTGCACGAGAGGACGCCGCAGTCGCGGGCGCGGGCGACGAGGTGCGCGCGGCCGGCGCATCAGGCGCCTCATATCGCGAGACGGGCGAATAACCCGATACACCGCCTCCGAGGTAGGAGCTACCACCGCCTCCCCCCAGAGCTGCTGCCCGCTTCTGTTGTTCACGGCGTTGCATCTCGAGTTGACGAGCGCGGCGCTTGAGCTCCTCCTTTGCCTCGGCTTCCTTGTTCTGTTGGAGAAAGCGGGAGGGAACGTCAGCCCTCCACATCGTTGACTTGAGTATTACTTGCCCGTGCGATGATATCCTGGATCTTCTCCTCGTGCGACTCCATCTCAAGCACGCTCCGGACCTGCATGAGGTTGACATTCTCCCTATATCCCAAGCTGACGATCTCGTCAAACGCGCCGAGCAGCTCGAACGACTGTTTTTGTATCTCGCGCTCCTCGGCGGTCTTGCACATGTCGGACACCACGCGTGCAAAGAGGTGGAGGGTGTCGATGTCCTGGAGGATGTTGGATGCCTTGTTGGTGATGAGGAGGATGTAGAGATCCTCGAGGGGCTGGTAGACGTAGCGGACTTCAGCGGTCTCGATGGAAGTGTGTTGGCTGTTGGCGGGTATGAGTTTCGGAAAAGAGGAGAGGAGGGATTCGATCCTGGTCCGCGTCATCGGGTGAAATTGACGCGAAAGGACGGCTGTGATTGAAGAAGATCTGTGAGTCGCACGAAACAAAAAGAAACTCTGATCGCACTCTTGCCGCCCTTTGTGCATATCGAAGCTGCCAATACGACCTACAGAGACGCTGAGCGAGGAAGTTAGCGTAGTACAAGTACTGACCATAAGTTTCTCTTCTTGCACTGAATGGATGTTGGCAACGTTTTGCCCATTATATAAGCAGTAAGCAGGAAATACTCTCTGAAACGATTCCGGGATCCGCCACCGGGTCGTGCGAACTTTTTTGACTTTCCTTTTGGGTCGAATCCGGCGACACCCGAGTCGCGACCCCCGCGCCCGCCTGAGTCACGCAGTCACGACACCGGGGTCGTTAGAGTTGGTCTCAGAAGGGGAGGGAACAAAACGAAACGAACTCGGACCGACGAGGATGAATTATTAACATGACGATTACCACTAACGATATTACTAGCACCAAGCGCGGGGCTTTGCAGCCAGGACGCTCGGTGACACGACTACTACGGTATCATGAGAGAAGAGAAACGAGCGCGCGCGGGAAGATGATCGAGCGGCGAAGCTGAATACTACAGGGGAATGAGGGAATGGATGAGAGAAGATAAGAAACGAAACGAAACGGTGAGGCCCGGGTGAAACGAGACGAGAAGAAACGAAGTCTTGAAAGAGAGAGGGGAAAGGCCGACTCACTTTCGCGCTCAGTCGGCATGGAGCTCTCGAACTCCGAGCTCGTAAGTCGAACGGCGAGACGACGTGACTGCACCGTTCAACTACTCGGCGATCTGCCCGCGTGTGATCCGTGCAGATTTGATTGTGTGCAGGAGGGGAGTGATACCTCTCTCCGACTCGGGGTAGGCGGCGAGAAAGCGAGCTTCGTCGGACTCGTAGCTGTAGAAAGCAGACGGGAAGAACGTGCCGCGAGTGAGTATTCGAAAGTAACGGGCCGTCTGAGAGCTAACACGACCACTCACACTTCAAGGAACTCCTTGGCGATGAGCCCGCGATTGTGATGCTGTACTGCGAACTTGCGACGGTTCTCCCCTCGGGACCACCACTTCTCGGGCCAGTCTCTCAGCGGGGTGCCCAGGCTGAGTTCACCGGACTTTCAGGTGAAATTGCATCCGGTCAGAAATTGTTGAAAAGTTCAAATTATTTAGTGTTTAAATTTTTATTTATACTTAGCTACTCGGGAAATGCCGACGGTGTCGGCCTAAACCTTGCTTGCGGGAGGACCACAATGATGAGAACTGTCACGGTCACCGCGTACAACACAATCTAGTAGTAGTAGCTGCCAGCAGGTACCCGTGCGCTCAGAATCACATGTGAGGCAACCGATCACAATTCCCCAGCCGCATCTGTTGAGATCATTGTACCAGAGGTGAGACACTGTGGTCGGGATGATG